>CABHPH010143306.1:0-81257 GCA_902168325.1 Peromyscus nudipes
AAGTTTATTAGCATACACAATATTTTGGGGAACACAATACCACCACACAATTTATCAAAACAACACTTAAAATGAATACCAAACCACAAAACATCTCAGTAAAGTTGAAGTTATTAAACACTGTCATTTTTAGAACCATTTTTTAGGTTTCTGCCTGTCTTGTCTATAATCTGTCTATCCATGGCTGTATATCTTTTTTTCTTTGTAAAGGGGAGAGGGTAGTCTCATATGAAAATCCAAAATATAATTTTATTAACCACCTGCAGTATCATTCCAAGTTTGGTTCTGAAGACACAACAAAGTAGATGATGTGGAGCGAGGGTGAGGGCAACAATTGTGTTGCTCTTAGAAGCCTCCCTGATCCAAGGCACTTCCCAAGCCCCACCTCCATCTGTACTCTGCTGGAGTTGTGGATACCTTGAACTATCTTGCCTCTCTATGACCAGCTATGTACTGGGGTTAAGAAGCAGAGGGTGTCTGTGATCTTTAGCAGCAAACGGGATCCTTGGCTTTGGGAGCTCAGTGTCCATCAGCAAAGAGATGGCGGGGTTATCCCTGTAGTCATTCCTCTTCAAGAAGCAGAAGCTCTCACTCAGCAATCTCTTCAGAGTGTTGGGGGTCCAGGAAGAACAGGGGCTACTATGTATTACAGTAGTTGTGTTAGTAATCATAGCTGCTATTCTCTGCTCAAACCTACCTGAGGAGGGCAGGATTCTGGATGAACTGATGTTCAAGTCAGGAAGATTCATGCCAGACATGGTCACCAATGAGCTGAATAGGTCCAGTAAGGGATTGGTGTCCACATTGAAGGCCGCTTGCCAGCGCACGTTGCAAACTGACGAGGTTGAATTCAATCGTTATCATACAGTGGCTCTCGCGTTTATACCACTGATATTGCGACCAACATGGGGCCATGATCTCTGAAATCACTAAACTGGCTCCCACCAGTCCTTTTGCTTCCCCAGGTAGAAGCATAGACGAAAGATCAGGTGCTTATCAAGAAGAAGCCCCCCACCCCATCTTATAGCCACAAAGGTAAAGGAGGGAAGCCCTGATCGCCCATTCTCTATGAACACCTCCTCATCCCCTACTGCCTTCACTGACTCTTTCCTTCCAGAGAGCTAGCCTACCCTTGCTGCCTCAACCACAGCCCCTATGGATTTAACCCAAACCCATCACCAGAAGGAGACTCACCCAACCCCACTCCTGAGAAGCCCTTCCATGAAGCCTTCCTGTACAAAAATGAGCTCTGGGACCATTCATAATGTTTTATCTGATGAAGAAACCAACAGACCTTGCTTTGAAAAACATAATAAATACTTAGAAAGACTGACAAAGAATAACATAGAAAAGATAAAAAATTATTAAAACCATATGGAAAAGAGAACAATACTAACTTCTTTGCACAGAAAATATTATAAAAATATAAGCAATGAAGATAATCAAGATGAAAGAGAAAATTGTCTAGAAACTCATAAACTCCTCAGCTTATTCAAGAAAAACGTTGAAATCCTCATACTTATAACAACAAAAATGATTGAATCAATAATTGAGTAATAATAATGACAATAAAAACAACTTCTAAGGAAGAGGCATCTAAGATTAGATGGCTTTTACAATTATTAATATCATTTCTCTTAAAATTTTAAATAAATGTGGGACATCATGTCTGATGCTATATAATTGGTAATATATAATAATCTGACACCAAAGTCAGATTAAGTTGGTGTCAGGATAAATATTTATAGAAAAACAGTTAACAGAACTTTAAGAATAAAAACACTCAACAAAAAAATGATTAAAGAAACCTAAGTGTTATTAAACTAACACTACATGAACAAGCCAGTTTTTACCAGGTAGGGCAGGCAGTTCAACATAAGAAAACCAATCTAATACACAACATTTAAACAAGAAAGGAGGTGGGAAGGATGGCTCAATGGTAAAGTGAGTGGCTGCTAATTCTAACAGTTCACTCCCAGGGATCCACATAGAGGAAGGAGAGAAGCAACTTTTTCAGGTTGTCCTTTGACCTCCAAACATGTACTGTGAAATGTACACACCAGCATGTATCTTTCATAGATGTTTCTCCATAACAAATGACCACTTAGCACATTAAAAGATATTTCACAATCCACCAGCAGGGAGACACAAATCCAAATGGCATGCAACACCTCTACAAGAAAACCTAATTTTGAAAAGATTTAAGACAACAAGTGTTGTTGAAGATGGGAACTGAGCCATAGGATTTACACATAGTTTGAGTGATGTATGTCACATGGTTACACCCATAGTTCCTTAAGTCATTCTTAATGTGTAGGAAACAAATTACTGGTCTGATGAATACAGGTTGTCAACAGTAACCTAATTTTTTCTTTATGGATTTTTGAACTACTTGAATTTTTGTAAAGGAAATGGGTATATTTTTAATTAAAATATAATTGCATATTTTATAATTCTCATGGACTGCAAAGTTCATCATTTGTTATCCTCATGCCGTGAAGCTAATGGAATTTGACTCAGTGGACAAAAAAAAAAAAAAAAAAAAAAAAAAAAGAAAAAGAAAAAGTTTGAAAGGAATAATGGTGGGAAATTAGAGAAGGAATTGGATGGCAGGAAATGTGGAAGGTAAATTTCATCAAATATATGTTTTAAAAAATTTAAAATATATGATTTGAAAAAAAACACTTTGTAGCCTATGATATCACAGTGGATAGTTGTACTGTTTATTCTGATCTCTACAAGTGAATGTCTCTAAAATATTTCCCACCAAAAAAGAAATAAAAGATTAAAAAAGACTAAAATATTTCAAAACTTAAATACTGTTTACATTAAATTGTGATTCTGTCTTAAATTAATTATGATTCTGAACTAAACAGTAAGGAGAGTGTTTTGCAATAATGGCTTTCTCTATTTTTGCTGCATTTTACTGGGTAAGAATGTGTGGTACTTGCAGTATTAAATGGGTATTCATTCCTTTCATGTTTATTGAACACTTCTAGATCTGAAAGTTTTGCTCTGTCAATTTGAGGAGAGTACCTCAGTAAGAAGAAAGTAATGCATACATGAAACTAAATTTCTTATTGAAAAATCATTTGGCCTTCATTGTGACTATTATATTTTCATTCTTAATCTGGATTTCTACCAAAGTGTAAAGATTGTAAAGCTGGTAGATCATCTCAAGAAATGGATTATCTCATCAGAAAGTCAGTGGGAGCTTTAGGCCACATTGATGTCTGTACATTGCTGTGCAGAATGGCAAAAGAAGAATCCATGGACTCATACTTTCTACAGCTTTGTGGAAGATAAGTAAATTCTTCAAGAGATGGATTTGCTCCTCTTTATTAAGTCATCTTCAGTACTTTTACACTGAAGAGACATGAGTAAACGATTTCTAAATTAGTTTTCTATTAAAAAAATCAACCTGGATTACCAGTTATTAACCTTCCAAAAATGAAAAGTGGCATTAATTCCAGTGGGGGGAAAGAAAAACATACTCCTATATTTCCACTGTGTCCCCAAAATTGGATGCATGGATGATAATATATTTTGTAACTCATGTTGATGGTGTTTTTAGGTAGATCATTTGGGAATAATCATGATTAGAGGAGGCCATGGTACAATTTTTGATTTCTTTAAGAAAACCAAGAGACCTGGGAACACAGTGTTGACACATGCCCTGACTTCACACCATCACCCAGAGTGGATCTAGGAGTTGGCTTTGAAATGAAAAGCTGCCTTGTGACAACATAATGCCTGAGATATTGCATTCTTTTTTTGGCCATTTGACACCTCTGCTACAGTAGACACAGAAAAGGGGACCTCAGCAGAATCTGCGCAGCTGCTAGCACCCTGTTCTTAGACTTCCCAGGCCCTGTCTTCCCCCCAAAAATACAAGTAAGAGTAAACTTCTATTGTTTCTTTAAAAACTCTTAAATATTATAATTTCTATTAAAAGGGACTAAAGACCCATAGTGCTGTTTTCATTTTAAAAAGTGAAGAAGCAGAGTTTCTACAGGGCAGAGACTAGGTCAGGCAGGGGCAGGGGCCTCTTAAAGGCTAAATCAGGACTCAGGACTCCAAGGCTGAACATAGGAAGGATGCTAATTTTCCATCTTTGTTTATTTTTATTCCATCTCTGTGAACATGCTCCTTACAAAGTAAGAAAAACACAGCCATGCTAAATGAGGTAGGAAGACCAGAAGGGAACTCTATGATTAGGTGCTTAAAAATAAAAAAAAAAAAGACTGAAATGTTATGTGCAGATTTCTTCTGAGAATGGAATATGTAATCAAAAGAGCATTAATATTTCAGCATTTTATAGCACATTTCCACAAATTCCTTGTCATTTCCAACAAAAGCCATATTTGCCTCAAGTATCCTCTTTTTTATGAGGAGATTAACTATTGGAGTCAGTTTCTACTTATCACTATGAGAAAAAAACTCTATTTAATGATATGAAACACAAATTATTATTTTTAACATGAGTAATGTTAATTTAAATAATCCTAATTTATTTATTTAGACCTTTTATATTCTGTTACATGAAAGACCTGGGAACACAGTGTTGACACATGCCCTGACTTCACACCATCACCCAGAGTGGATCTAGGAGTTGGCTTTGAAATGAAAAGCTGCCTTGTGACAACTCAATGCCAATGTTGTGGTTTTGAAAAATATAAAACCATTATTATTTCATTCTTCCCACCCACTCCTGTCTCCTCTACACTTTTGTATCTTCAGCTTCTTTTGGCCAAATTACAATACAGTAGACTTTGAAAGACACATGCAGCAACAACTGAAAACGATGCAAACCTGCAGTGATTTATATTACATTTACATTTTATATATAAATATTGTGTTTATATTATAGTTATATAAATATATATTTATATTATATATAAAATATTTATATTAATATTTTAAAGCAAAAATATATTATTGTGTCATACTTATCAGAAAAATGAATGTTCAGACATAGCTATATTTGCTTAATTTGGGGACAACTCTATCAATGTTGTTTTGCATAGTCCCTTTTTGTTCAGGTGGAAGCTAAGAGCACTAACTAAAGCAAGCACTAAGGGAGGAAGGATTTCAGTGTCAGTGAAGTTAAGACACGTCAGCAGCTGTTCCTTCTGTGAATAGTGTCTCACATGAAAGAAAGGATGGATTGAATTCATATCTGAAACAAGACAAGATTTTCCATCTGACCTCATTATGTGTTTCTCTGGAGTGCATCCCTGGGCTTCTGCCTGAAATGTGTTGTGAGGAAACCAAATATAAAACAGCTCAGGGCTGCCATAACTGACATGTCTTAATAAGATGGGGCATTTATTGTTTGTTCCATCCTCTCTTGACTCTAAGTCATTATGATGTTCTGGACCCCTTTTGTAAATCCAGCCCCTAAGTGAAGACTGATACTAATGAAAGAGTTGGTGCTGCACGTCTGGAAGGGAAGATCCAGTGGCATTACAGTGTATCATCAATTGTTATACAGATTTTCATAGGAAGAGTTTTAGAAATTCGATTGCTGGAAACATAAATAATTAAACATAAAAATTATCATGGCTGTAGGCAGATGCCTTTTCTGTAACAATGGTGATTGATTCAAGAATATATTGCTCTAAATGGATTTATAGCATTTTTAATTGTTCTTGATCACACTAGAAATTACTCAGAGGTTAGAACATGGAAAAATTTCTTCCTGACTTATTTTGTACTACATAGAGATTTTCTTTATTATGCCATATAATATAGGCATCATGTCCTTTAGTTTTATACACACAAATGTTTATGTGTATACAATTGTATTGTTATATTAATGAATACAGAAACATATCATTGTGTATAGGTAGATAGGCATTATTTTACTTTTCAAAATAGAATCAATGTACAGAAACTATTAAAGAGAAATGTATACTACAGAAACAAAGAGGAATGTATACTATCTTTGGGGTACTAATGCAAACTAAATTATCATAATACCATGATAAATCACTGGATGTAACCAGTTCAAAAAGGTATATGCATAGATGCCTTTATAAAGAGATTTAGATTTAGATACAGTCACGTTATATTAACATGTATTATTTTGGTGAAATTAATATCAACATTCTATATTTACATTAAGTAAACTGATACATTTTAATATTTTATCAGATTATGTATCACATTTTAATCTATTTTCCTGTTACATAGTTCAAATGACAGCAAATGCCAATAGAAGTTAGCTAAAAAAGGTAGCTTTGACAAATTTTATAAAGTTATTATATTCAGTCTATCAGTATTTTAAGTATGGACTTTAAATTTTTTTGATGCATGCTGAAACATTTCAATTTGCCATTTTTGGAGAATTAGTCTTTTTGAATTAAAAGGCTATGTGATCTGTGACACTTTATTTTACAGAAAGAAAAACATTTTCTTCAAACAGGAAGCAGTTATCAAATGTGGCCTGCATTTCAAGTATTTTGCCAGTGCCACCGACTAGTTTAAGAGGATCTCCTTACGCTTAGGAAGCCATTCATCACATTTAGAGCCCATTGCCTGAGAGGGAAGAGATGAGTGGCAAATGAAACATGTCTGCAATAGTTTCCCTCCTAATAAAGGACTTACTCCCCCCCACACCTTAATATAATACATTTCAAAATTCTAAGACAGGTAAAGGGAAACATGGTTACATCACAATGATGAAACTTGATAAATGCCATCTTTAGCAAGCAATGAAAGTCAACATTCAGAAGTCTTCTCTGGTTATCTTACTCATCCAGTATCATACAATTCTTCATTGTTGGCTTTCTTTCCAAACTTAGATCAGGCTGAGAATGATATCACAAACAAGATAAACCTAAATGTGGTTCTAAAACAGTGCTTCTCAACCTTCCTAATTCTACAACCCTTTAGTACAGTTCTTCATGTTTTGGTGACCCTCAACCATAAAATTTTTACTACTACTCCATAACTGTAATTTTACAACTGCTATAATGTAAATTATAATATAAATATCTGTGTTTTCTTATAGTCTTAAGCCACGCCTGTGAAAGGGTCATTTGACCCCCCAAAAGGAGACGACACACAGGTTGAGAACTACTTTTCTAAAAGATTATCTTAGTTAGCATTTCTATTACTATGAGGAGACCCTATGACCATGGCAACTCTTATAAAGGAAAAACATTTAATTGAGGTAGCTTACATTTTTGGAGGTTTACTCCATTCTGCAACATGGTAGTGTGCAGGCAGACATGGTGCTGGAAAAGGAGTTGACAGTCCTACATCTTGACCTGCAGGAAACAGGAAGTAAACTGAGACACTGGCCATGGCTTGATAAAGGAGACCTCAAAGCCCATCCCCACAGTTAACACATTTTCTCCCACAAGGTCACGCCTACTCTAAGAAAACCACACCTCCCAATAGTGCCACTCCCTATGAGTTTATGAGGATCAATTACATTCCAACTACCACACATATTTAACAAGTACCAATGATGACTGTCAAGGGCAGAACAACAGAAAGAAAACCTTTGACAACCAGGGAAACCGAAGGAAGCAGGATAGCGTGGACTGTGGTGACTCAGACTGCATCTCTAACACAAGGAACTTAAAAGGCTGGCCAGTAAAATGCTAATATGCTCTGGAGTTAAGTTTAAAGAAACTTTAGTTATTACTTTAAATTCTATTAGATTTTTTTAAATATTAGGATAAATAACTGATTTAATCAAGAAAAAAAAATGAAGCAAAGTTAGCATTCTATGTAATCAGCATCACAGAGCAAGTACGGTCAGAAGAGGGCAGAACACCAGTCCACAAACAAGAGTCTGGAAACAGTATAAGCCGGTGTGTTACAAAATTCTCTGCAGAGGATAAGAGCTTTCATTTTAAGTTTTAAACATATATCTATATCTATATCTATATCTATATCTATATCTATATCTATATCTAATCTATCTATATATAGTGTGTGTGTGTGTTTGTGTGTGTGTGTGTGTGTGTGTGTGTGTGTGTGTGTGTAAAGCTCAGTCTTCTTCCTCCAACAGGTAGATAAACTTCACTATATAAGAGTCATGTAATATTTCATTTCACAAGAAGGAACCACATTTTAGAAAAATCAAGAAAAATGGTAACTTTAGATTAAGTATATATTGTAGAAATAAGTTCTGGATCACAAAGAGATCACCACTCTAAATGAAGCCTATGGACAAGACAGACTTAACTCTTCATCAAGAGGGTATGTTGGAAAAGAAGAACACACCAAGACAGGAAGTGCATTTTTTTTCTAACTCAGGAAGTGATCGTGTCTTTTCCCCATTGGCAGAGGTCCAAACTCACAGTCTTCTTCAGTTGGCTAGTCTCAAAAGAATTGGTGCACACGAAATGAAGGAAGAAGTTCTTGAGAGCTACCTGAATTTTTTCCTGAGATCTGTGAAAGCTACAGTTGTTGCTGGAGATTTGTTCATTCTGTCCCCTGAAACTGTCAATAAACTGAACCTTGATTCAGAGGACAGAGTCCACGCTCAGCTGACCAGAATAAACCACAGAGGTTTTTTTTGTTTTTTTGTTTTTTTGTTTTTTGCCCGACTCAGATGGGAGAGAAGGGCACAAGGAGGAAGGAGGAGGGGCTTAGGAGTTTCACAAGCTTTTTTGGATCTTAGAAAAGCAGAGAGGAGGGTCAGCTGGGCTTTTCTCCATAGTTTTTAGGAACTACCAGGTTCATACCCTACTATCTGACTCCTGAGATTTTATTAACAAGAATAATTTAGGTAATAGTTACATATAGTCCCATCCGTTGCAAATCCTTCAGCATCTTTGGATCTTATACCCAGCAGAGCCATGAGCATACCACCTCCAGCCAACGGCCCCAGAATATGCTTTTCTTGTCCCATTATATAACCAGTCATTTGAAAAATGCATGTGGACCAACTAGAGATGTTCTTATGACATTATACTTGAGCAGAATTCATGTAAAGGGAAGTCTCAGGTAGTAACAGATTATCAATTACATCTTCATAAATTAGAAAAGGGAATGTTTTGGAGTATGCAAATCCATGATTTTATGTTTCCTGGGTATACACAGCCCCAGTGGTATCTAAAAACTGAGTATCATGTTTTATGGTTCGTAGCATTTGAGAGCTGAAAGCCAAAGAACATGAATTTCCAGCTACATCATGTGACCCTTTCTCCAACACAAATAAACAAAAGAGATGTCGATGAACTGTGTGTTTATTCCTGTCATATAGCCATATAATTATTTTAAAATATTTTGCATTCAATTTGATTTTCTGCAACTCCAAGCTGAGATTTCCTGAGTTCAAAGCATTTTTCCTCTATTTCTGGCAAGCTCTCACATGATTGCACTTCCGGTTGCTCCTAACTGTTCTCCAGGTCAGCTGAGATGATAATGGCATGTGCTTTGATTTCTTCACAGCCTGGTAATGTAGATAGTAGTTTTTCAAATTAATTTTGGGCTTCTTCATTCTAATATATTCTCAGAACTTCTACCTATTTATATATAAGGCTTGCAATTTTTTAAAAGTTTTGTTCTGAAAATAATTTGTAAAATTTATGTTTGTATCTAAAAATTAAATTTCCTAATTCGTGAAATTAGTTTACCATTTTCCAACCTTGTGATTTCAGTAAAGTCCTTTATTTTATTATTTTGTTATTCATAGCTATAAAATTGTTATAATCATAATACTTTCTATGTTACATGGAGGTTGAGTGGATTGAGATAGGTGAAGAATGTCTAGAATTAGTCTTGCCATACCATGTTATTAAAATGTCTACAACTGTTGTCATATATTTCAGTCATTCTTTAGGCAAACATCTCTGAACTCATCTTTGTCCATACAGACAGCCCTTATCTACGTGTGATTCTCAATCCAGTTTTATTGTTGTCATTCATTTTTTTTTACTGACAACAGATTTTTTTCCTTACCATATATTCTGATTATAGTACCTCCTCCCCCAACTCATCCCATGTCCTCTCACCACCCCCGCACACACACACATAAATCCACATCCTTTCTTTCTATCCCTCATTAGGAAACAAACAGCTATCTAAAAATAATAATAATAAAATATTAACATTGCTGACACTTGGTCCTGGACAAGACTTTATTGTAGGGGGCTATTTTCTCCATTGACATAAGTAAATAGGCTCTTTCTTTCTAATATACACACTAATGCCAATAGTAATCTCTACTTGCTACAGTAAAAAATATCTGCCTATGTTCCTGGAGGAAAAAAAAATGCCCTTAATTGAAAACAACATTTGGATTTTCTTTTTGTCTGTGATGGCCTCCGTAGGCTCACATATTTGAATGTTTGTCCTTTAGTTTGTAGAAATGTCTGAAGAGGATTGGAGGCTTAGCTTTGTTGGAAGAGGTGAGACACTGGGGGTGGACTTGAGGTTTCAAAAGCCTGCCCCATTCTTAACCTCACTTTTTTCCCAGTGGCTCGTGGATAATATGTGTGCTCTTAACTGCTGCTCTAGTGCCGTGCTGCCTGCCTGCTGCCATGCTGCCTCCCTCCAGGATGGTCGTGGATTCACCCTTTGACACTGTAAACAAGCCTGCCGATTAAATGCTTCCGTTTATGGGGCCTTTATAAGTTGTTTTGATTATGACATCTCTTCACAGCAATACAAATGTAACTAAGAAATTGCTGATAGCTATCTTTATATGGTTGTATCTTTAGTATTTCAACCTATGTACAAAGAAAAATGTACGCTATTTCCCCCCAGGTAAGTTTTACATATCACTTTACCTACTTTCCTAAGTAGCCATAAAGATAAACACATGGCAACCTTGTCATTAATTTCTTGTATTTAAAGTGAATCTAGCAAGTCATTTTGATCATGAAATCCCAAAGTTACTACAATTTACCTTTTATATATTCTGACATTGCTGACATCAGTGCTTCCAGGTTACAATGATGTTGCTGACATTCACTCAATGATAGACACACACTGAATGAAATGAAGATCTAATTCATCATGGCCTTTGTCTTCTACCAGGTGATGGATAATCAACAAAGGAACAGATTAATAATTCGGGTACATTTGAGGAATGATGACTTCATGAAGTCTATAACGAAGAAAAAAGGGAAAGAGGATGGAAGAAAGATAGTTTCTTAGGATCTGAGCACAGAAGCATTGAAGAGGACACTCTAGCTCCTGTCTGTGAAGAGCTCAGTTATTCAGATGTCCAGGGACCAAACCATAAGAAACTGAAGTCTCAGGGCTGCAATCCGCTGAGCACTTGGGAGAGGGAGCTGTGTGGTCAGTTATTCAGTGCATGTGGGAGGGGCGGGGCTCACTTTGCCCAAGGCAGATTTAAGGGGAAAGAAAAGAATAGTATCTAAAATCAATACAGAAATAAAACATCCTTGATATTCTCGAAAAGGAAAAGAGAGCGAGATGAACCAAAGTGGTAAAATTTTAGCCTGGCACTAAATTTCTTTGATTTTTCACATTTCAATATCTTTATTTTAGTTGACTTTAAAATTTACTTATCTATTGTGTTGAGATTCTGTATAAAATGTGAATTTTAATCAAGTATATTCATATATAAAACTCACTTCTTATAAGTTACACTTAAGTTTTAGATTAGAAGCAAACCAACGCTCATGTTAACTTTATGAAATTCAGGCAATTCTGCAAGGAAATGTACATCTAAAGATATTTCAAAAGCTTTTGAAAGACATATTTTCATATACTATGACAGCACTAGAATTCTCCATGAAAAACTGGGGAATTTTAGTCTAATGCCATGAAAATTAGCTTAAAAAATGCAAACTATGAGACCAGAGAGAGGAGTTCAATGTAACAGTTTACACATGGCACTTACGCTGTTAGTGATTTAATATGAAACATATGTTTTAAAATTAGCAGAGTCCAAAAACAAAATAGCCCTGAAAGTTACTAATGCCTAAAACAGCAAGTAAAGTTAAGAGTATCTTAGTATTTGACCTCCAAAAAAAGGTTTTTGCCCTCTTTCTTCAAATACTCCATCCTTCAGGTCTAAGAGTTCATATCCAGTGCTAAACCTCCCTACAGGCAGAAATGCACTTTGCCCTGAAAATAACTTCAAATGATTTTTTGAAAGCCACTTTTGTTTGTTTGTTTTGCAGTTGTTATTTTGTTACTTTTGATCTTTATTCTTGAAATCAAGTCTAGAGGAGTGTGTGCTCAATTTCTGTGGATGCAGGGTGAATTAAGGACAGAAAGGCAGAGTTGATTGAGAGAGCTCCTACTTCTGTATACGTTAGTCAAGCCCTAACACTATTCTAACCGGAGGTCTTTATTTACTAATGCCCTTATTAGCTGTCTTGCTGCAGAGACAGGTACCTTTTTGGCTTCTATTAGTCCCCACTAGATTAAATTACTTTCATCAGAGTTCTATTACACCTTCAGTGGAGGCTAGAGCTGGGTAGCAGACAACATTGGTAGGGAGTGAACGGTTATCAAGAGGAAGTTTATGTTCTGTGTTAGGAATTAATTTAGCTGAGCTGGTGCAGTGAGAGTGGTAAACACAATCCCCTTACTGCTGTTCGTCAGGGTGTGTTATATCACCCTGGATTGCTTTATCAATAATCTGCCTGGCCTGCAAGCTAAAAATCTAAGATTGCGAGAATGACTGACAGGCTGGAGATAGCTGATAATTCTAAGGAATTGGAGGTGTAAAGTCTTTAAGGACCATGTCTACAGTATAAATGCCAGGGTATCTCCACATCACTCTGTACTTACAAAGGCAACAGCATTGTTAATGGCAGGCTGTCTGTCCATCAACTCTGCTACCAGAGGATTTATCCCTCTTTCACTCCTTATCTTTCTTTGCTGTGTTTATTTTGAAACCAGCTGCAGAATAAATTGCCTCTTGTCTTCACCTCCTACACTGAGTACAATGATATGTTCTGTAAGCTTAAAATCAGGGTGTTTTTCCAGCACTTCTTTTTCAGAACACTGACTTCTAATTTTGTTTGTTTATGAATATGTATTGTTTTCTGTTCTGCTCTGGGGGCTTTCAGTAAAACACTAAAACTGACTCTTCTTAACTCAGTGAAAGCTCAGGGTCTAGCTGAAAGTGTGTGTGATACTGCATAAAGAAATAAACAGTATGGGGATGGTTATGTTCTTAATGTTTTGAGTGATTAATTATACTTGTTTCAACTAAAACACATATCTAAAGTTAATACACAGTCATGTAATTACAGAATAAACATGTTCTTATTTAAAAATTGGAAATTTAGTAAAGTTTTGCATTCCTGACTTTTATGAACATCTGCTTTTTCTAATTTAAGATGCACAAAAATACAAAATGTCCATAGCTGGGCAGATTAAAATCAATATTGTAGTTGGCATTTTCCTTTGGCCACCAACCAGCTTGCAAATAAAGACATTATGATTGTTCAGCCTTAGCTTAGGCTTGTCTCATTAGCTCTTTTAACTTAACTTACCTTGTTTCTATTCATCTATGTTTTGCCACAGGACCTTTTACCTTTCTCTCATTCTGTATGTCCTACTTTCCTGCTTCCTCCATGTTGGTCTGTCTGACTGCTGGAGTCTCCCGGGCATCTCCTTTTCTTTCTTCTCCAAGACTCAATTCCTCCTCCTACTACTGTCCCTGCCAGAAGTCTTGCCTAGATCTCCTCCCTCACAATTGGCTGTTCAGCTTTTTACTAAACCAATAAGATGCCTTAAGCAAGTAGGGTAAAACAGCAGCACAAGTTTACATGATTAAACAAATGCAACATGTCTTTGCACAGTTAAACAAACATTCCACAACACAATATTAGAACTTATGAAAATATTCAAGTCTATGCTTATTTTTTCTTTTTTTTTTGGGGGGGGGGTTGAGACAGAGTTTTTCCATGAGGTTTGGCGCCTGTCCTGGATCTCGTTCTGTAGACCAGGCTGGCCTCGAACTAACAGAGATCCGCCTGTCTCTGCCTCTCGAGTGCTGGTAATAAAAGAATGCCCAGAGACCCCAAATCTTATAGACTGATGGATATGAATTTTGAGATAACTATTGGCTTCAGAAAAGAATTGGCTGAATTTATCAGCAATGCTGACCATTTTTCTGAAACAACAATATCTTTCCTAAAGATGTACAGGTATAGCTAACTAAAATTAAGACTAAGAAATATATGTTTTTAAAATTCATAATACATATGTTAAATATTGATAGTCAAATGCATTAGCTCCACTTTTTATATAAAATGAAAGAAGGTCTTGATCAGCACATGATTAGGTGTATGACTTGCATTATTGATCAAATGTAATCTAATGATGAATGTGAAGTAACTAAATTAAACCTATGTATGTGACACATCACTAAATATCTTCTATGTAGTATTGAAACAAAGGTGAACATATACATTTAGGTGTGTTTTATCTCCCAGTGGCTCATGCTTGATCCCCATTGTGTTGATCCTCAGAGGTGGCAGAACCTTTAAGAACTGTGGCTATTAAAAGGCCCTTTGGCTCTTGGGTGCATTCCTTTGGGAGACATTAAAGTAATATTTCTAGAATCCAGAGTTATCTCTCACAAGAATTGCTTTAAAAAGAACAACTTGTTCACACTGCACACTTGTTCTGACATCCTGTCTCACAGGTGGTGGCTCCCTCTTACATATACATATGCTTTCTTGATGATGCTATCTGCCAAGAGTTCCTCAGAGCTGAGAATTTTGGAGACAAAGGCTTCAGCCTCCAAAACAGTGTGCTAAAGAAAGTTTTCCTTCTAAGTGACCCAGACACAGGTACATCAATATATAAAAAAGAAATCTCCAATGATTTATGACCTTCATAATTGTAACCATTCAAATGTCAAAAAGGTAATTTTTCTTTTTGCATATGTAGGTCTATCTTTTTTTCTTTATTTTATGTTACATGCCAACCAGTTTTCCCTCCCTCCTCTCCTCCCACCCACCCAATCCACTCCTTCTCCCTCTCCATTCAGATTAGGTAAGTTCTCCCTTGGGACTCCACAAAGCATGGTATATCAAGTTGTGGCAGGACCAAGCTCCTCTCCCTGCATCAAGGCTGAACAAGGCATCCCACCATAGGGAATAGGTTCCAAAGAGCCAACTCATGAAATCAAGGACAAATCCTGGTCCCACTGCTAGGGGCCCCTAGCAAAAGACCAAGCTACACAACTGTCACCTAGATGCAGAGGGCCTAGGTTGGTCTAATGTACACGCCCTAGATGACCAACCAGAATCCTTGAGCTCTCACAAGCTCAGGTCAGCTGTCTCTGTGGGTTTTCCTATCATGATCTAGAACCCCCTTGCTCATATAATCCCTCCACCCTCTCTTCAACTGGATTCCCAGAGCTCGGCACAGTACTTGGCTGTGGATCTCTGCTTCTGCTTCCAGCAGGTACTGGATGAAGGTTCTATGATGTCAATTAAGATAATCACCCATCTGATTACAGGGGGAAGGCCAGTTCAGGCACCCTCTCCACTATTGCTAGGGGTCTTAGCTGGGGTCATCTTTGCGGTTTGCTGGGAGTTTTGCTGGCACCGGGTTTCTCCCTATCCACATAATGGCCTCCTCTATCAAGAGACATCTTTTATTATTTTCCCCTTCTGTCCCAACCCCAACTCAACCATCCTGATCCCTCATGCTCCTATCCCCCCCTCTTCCCTCTACTCCCCTCCTCCCCCAGTTTACCCAGAACATCTCATGTATTTCCTCTTCCCAGGGACATCCATGTGTCCCTCTGAAGGTCTTCCTTATTACCTAGCTTCTCTGGGACTGAGGATTATAGTCTGGTTACCCTTTACTTTACATCTAATATCCACTTACAAGTGAGTACATATGGTGTTTGTCCTTCTGGGTCCGGGTTACCTCACTCAGAATGATTTTTTTTCTAGTTCCATCCGTTTGCCTGCAAATTTCACAATGTCATTGTTTTTTTTTTCCCCCACTGAGTAATACTCCACTGTGTAGATAGACCACATTTTCTTTATCCATTCTTCGGTTGAGGGGTATCTAGGTTGTTACCAAGTTCTGGCTATTATGTATAATGCTATGAACATAGTTGAGCAAGTGTCCTTGTGGTATGGTTGAGAATCCTTTGGATTTATACCCAAAGGTATTGCTGGGTCTTGAGGTAGATAGATTCTCAATTTTCTTGGAAACTGCCATACTTATTTCCAAAGTGGCTATACAAGTTTGCAGTCCCACCAGCAATGGAGGAGTGTTTCCCTTACTCCACATCCTGTCCATCACAGGCATTTTTGATCTTGGCCATTTTGACAGGTGTAATCATTTTGATTTGCATTTCCCTGATAGTTAAGAATGTTGAACACTTCTTTAAGTATATCTCAGCCATTTGAGATGCTTCTGTTGAGCATTCTCTGTTAAAATCTATATCCCATTTTTAATGAGATTATTTATTGTTTTAATGTCTAGTTTCTTGAGTTCTGAGTTCTTCATTTATTTTGAATATCAATCCTTGTCAGATGTGGGGTTGGTGAAGATCTTTTTCCATTCTGTAGGCTGCCATTTTGTCTTATTGATAGTGTCCTTTGCCTCACAGAAGCTTTTCAGTTTCAGGAGGTCCCATTTATTAATTGTCAACCTCAGTGTCTCTGCTCCTGGTGTTATATTCAGAAAGTAGTGTCCTGTGCCAATGTGTTCAAGGCTATTTCCTACTTTCTCTTCCATCAGGTTCCATCAGGTTCAGTGTATCTGGATTTATGTTGAGGTCTTCGATCCACTTGGACTTGAGTTTTATGCAGGGCAAGAGATAGGGATCTATTTGCCGTCTTCCATGTTCTACATGCCTCTATCCAGTTATGCCAGCACCATTTGTTGAAAATGCTTTCTTTTTTCCACTGTATATTTATGGCTTCTTTGTCAAAGTTATGTGGATTTATGTCAGGGAATTCGATTAAATTCCATTCAGCCATGTGTCTGTTTTCATGCCAATACCAAGCTGTTTTTGTTACTATAGCTCTATAGTAGAGTTTGAAGTCAGGGATGGTGATACCTCTAGAAGTTCCTTTATTGTACAGGATTGTTTTAGCTATCCTGGGTTTTTGTTTTTCGATATGAAGTTGAGTATTATTCTTTCAAGGTCTGTGAAGACTTGTGTTGAGATTTTGATGGGGATTGCATTGAATCTGTAGATTGCTTTTGGTAAGATTGCCATTTTTACTATGTTAATCCTACTGATCTATAAGCATGGGAGGTCTTTCCATTTTCTGATCTCTTCCCCCAATTTCTTTCTTCAAACACTTAAAATTCTTATCATATAGATCTTTCACTGTTTAGATAGAGATACCCCAAAATATTTTATATTATTTGTGGCTATGGTAAAAGGGTGTAGTGTAGCTGAAGTTTTCTCTAGTCCTGCCCAGCCCCACAGACCCCACAACGGCTTATAAAAAAATCACTCAGAAGCTTATATTAATTAAACTGCTCAGCCATTAGCTCAGGCCTACCACTGGCTAGCTCTTACACTTAAACTCAGCCCATTTCTGTTAATCTATATGTTGCCACATATTCCGTGGCTTTACCTGTTGCCTTTATATGCTGCTCCCTGGGTGGCAGGCTGGCATCTCCTGACTCAGCCTTTCTGTTCCCAGAATTCTCTTCTCTGCTTGGCCTGCCTATACTTCCTGCCTGGCTATTGGCTAATCAGCATTTTATTTATACAGAGCGATCTCCACTGATTTCTTTCTCAGCCTATTTATCATTTGTATATAGAAGGGCTACTGATTTTTTTTTAATTAATCTTGTATCCAGCCAGTTGCTGAAGGTGTTTATCAGCTGTAGAAGTTCCCTGGTAGAATTTTTGGGGTCAATTATGTCTACAATCATATCATCTGCAAATAGAGAAAGTTTGACTTCTTTCTTTCCAGTTGGTACCCCCTTGATCTCCTTTTGTTTTCTTATTGCTCTAGATAGAACCTCAAAAACTATATTGAATAGATATTTGGAGAGTGAATAGCCTTGTCTTGTCCCTGATTTTAATGGAATTGATAAGGGTTTCTCGCCATTTAATTTGATGCTCACTGTTGGCTCACTGTATATTGCCTTTATTCTGTTTAGGTATGTTCCTTGTATCCCTGTTCTCTCCAGAACCTTTATCATGAAGGGGTGTTGGATTTCATCAAAAGCTTTTCAGCATCTAATGAGATGATCATGTTTTTTTTCTCTCAGTTTGTTTATATGGTGGATTATATTGATGGATTTTTGTATGTTGAACCATGCCTGCATTTGTGGGATGAAGCCTACTTCTTCATAGTGGATGATTTTTTTGATGTGTTCTTCGATTCAGTTTGCTACCCAGGAGGAGTAGACAGCAAGAAACAATCTTACTCAGAGCTGAAATCAATAAAATTGAAAAAAAGTGAACAATACAAAGATTCAATGAAACAGAGTTGGTTCTTTGAGAAAATCAACAAAATATACAAACCCTTATTCAAACTAACCAAAAGACAAAAAGAGAATGCTGTGGATATCCTTCTGTATAAATAAAACACTGATTGGCCAGTGGCCAGGCAGAAAGTATAGGTGGGACAAGGAGAGAGAATTCTGGGAAGTGGAAGGTTGAGTCAGAGAGACACTGCCAGCCGCCGCCATGACAAGCAGCATGTGAAGATGCCGGTAAGCCCCAAGCCATGCGGCAAGATACAGATTTATAGAAATGGGTTAATTTAAGATATAAGAACAGTTGACAAGAAGCCTGAGCCATTAGGCCAAACAGTTTAAATAATATAAGCGTCTGTGTGTTTATTTTATAAGTGGGCTGTTGGACTGGCGGGGCTTGGCAGAACCCAGAGAGAAAACTCTCCAGCTACAAGAGACTATCCAAATTAACAAAATCAAAAGTGGAAGGAGACACACAATAACAGACTCCAAGAAAATACAGAGAATCATTGGGTCATACTTCAAAAACCTGTACTCCAAAAAAATTGGAAAATCTAAAAGAAATGAACAAATTTCTTGTTTTGGTACCACATACCAAAATTAAATCATGAGTATATAAATAATTTAAACAGACCTATAATCTCTAAGGATATAGAAATAGTCATTAAAAATCTCCCAACTCAGAGCCAGATGGTTTCAGTGCAGAATTGTATCAGAATTTCAAAGAAGATCTAATACCAATACTCCTCAAATTGTTCCACACAATAGAAACAGAAGGAATATTGCCAAATTATTTTTATGAGGCCACAGTTACCCTGATACCCAAACCAAACAAGATGCAAACAAGAAAGAAAATTACAGACCAATCTCCCTCAAGTCTATCTTTTGTAGTATAATTTGCCAAATTTTATTTTCCTTATTCCCGATTACTCCACAAATAATGCAGTGTAATGTGGCTACAGACTGAATACTATGAGACAATTTCTTTACCTTAGCTTACAACAAATTTTAGAATTTCTTGAATAGCTGCCATAATACTGGATATTCTAATATCAGTAATTTCAATCCATTGGCTCATAATTATGGTTTAAATTCTAATAAATGAAAAATAAAAGACAGCTCAACAGGAGGCAGTTGCTATTGAAACGTGGAGACATACATTTAATCCCTAGGATCCATGTAAGGGTAAGAAAAAATAATCAGCTACACAAATTTGTCCTCTGATTTCCCCAATTGCACTGTGGTACTACCCCCTCCAACATAACATAATAAATAATTGAAAAAATCTTAGCACTGACATTCGTACGAAATCTGGTTGGTAATAACAAATGTTAAAGCTTGAACAGATGTGGAAGGACTTTTTAGGTGAGACTTGCAATGTATACATGCAGGGAAATACACAAATAAGGAACTTCAATTAGACCAGTTTAACAAAAAAGAACTTTATTAAAGGAAAATGAAAGGAAAAGGATAGTTAAGGAGAGGCTAGGTCTTAGGGTGCATACCTTTATCCAAAGTTTCTAAAAAATTTTAGCCTGAACACAACCTGAACAAAATGTTTCTGGGAGTCCATACAAGGCTTTCACAAGACAAGTTGGCTGAGGAAGAAATGAACAGAAGTAGATACTTTAAAGTATCTACTGCCTTAGAAGCCTGGCTGCTGTTTGTGTAAGTTGAATGAGATAAGAGAGAAAATTTTAGACAATATATGTAAATGTAAAGGTGTAGTTATTAATAAAAGCTAAGCTAAATAGCATGTAGCATGCACCCCTGAGTCTTCTGTAAAGTATTTCATCATGTATGTGTCTTAGTTACCTATCTCCTGACAATACAAATACCGTGACCGAAAGCATCTTAGGTAAGGAAATGATTTATTTCAACTTGCACTTCCAGGGCATAACCTATCATTGAGGGAAACCAAAACAAGGTCACAAGGATGAAGGAACCACTAAGAAAGGCTACTTACTGGCTTGCACACTGACTTCTGTGCAACTGAATTTCTTACAAGATTCAGACCCATTTGTCTAGAAACAGTGCTTCCACCGTGGGCTAGGAGTTCACATATGAAATATCAACAAAGACAATCTCATACAGACTTTGCCACAGTTCAAGCTTATCTGGGCAATTAATTACTCAGGCAAGTTTCCTCTTCCCAGGTGACTCTGGGTTATGATAAGTTGACAATTAATACAATGTGAGAAATATTAGAGGATTTATAGGCATATTTTGCTGACATTTTGTCCCCAAGTCATCTTTAAGATTCATAGGTCACAAACATTTACAGCAAATAAGCATTTCATAATAATAACATAAAGCTAGACCCACTTTGGTATTTACAGACTCTAATTTGGAAATGTACAAACAAATATAGCCAAATTAGACATAACGAAAATAACATTTTGGTGATTTCAAAAAAGTTTTTCTCTTTTTGCCCACTTTCTTCCTTTACATATGAGTGACAAGTAGCTCAGTGGTTAATAGCACTGGCTGCTCTTGCATAGGACGAAGGTTCAATTCCAAGCACCCATATGATGCCTTCCAACTGCCTGTAACTTAAGTTCCAGAAGACCCGCGGCCCTCTTTTGGAAGGTATAGGACACTGTGTGCACTTGTTGCATATTCATACTTGTAGGCAAATAATCATACATGTATAAATAATAAATGTATCTTTTAAAGGAATAGGATTTATCTATAGGATTGTATTATCTAGTTACTATTATATAGCTATCAAAGTCATTTTTCTTTTTGAGACATGATCTCATTGTAGATCTCAGATGGTCACTGATGCCTCTGTGTATCCAAAGCTGGCCCTGAACTTTCAATCCTTGTGCTTCATCCTACCAGATGCTAAGATTCCATGTGTATGTGCCCAAACCACTCTCTCTGGGCATTTGACAAGGTGTTTGTGATTTGGCTTCTAGATGCCAGTTGCTACTCTGCCTCCTGTTTCACTAATGGAAAGTATTGTCCATCTTCTTTCAGCTCTCAGGATCTGCTTAATCACTGTCTTTTCTACCCCATGAAAAAAAATATTTCTTTCCAAGACTTTACTCCTGCCTGTTTCCAAATCCAATAATGTAATATTTACTCTTTGGAGAAAGTGAATCCCAGATCACACATGTTTCTCTATCACTTGTTTATTGCTGAGTATCGGAACCCCTGAAACCTTAATGAATCAAAGCAACGAGAGCTCAGTTTTCTCACAATTATGCTTGTTCAATTCTACTGGATGTTTCTGACCTCACAGCTGCTTCCCAGTGGTTAAACAGATGGGGACTAGACTCAGATACAATGATTGTACTCCATTGTCTCTGAGACTTTTTCATTCTTATGGAAACTAAGAAGACTTTTCCACTTCTTATAGCAAAAACATTTAATAAGAAAACCACCAGTTGCTGAATACCTATATGCCTTTTTCTTCTGAAATGCTGTAGATACATTGTTCAAGTCACAGCCAATGCAAAAGTCTTTGTGAAGTACCAAAAAGGAAGATGATGTGATTCACTGTGGAGTGTTATAATTAAATAACACACCAACCTTTTGTGTGGATTAAATGAAAGAATGCACAGAAAGTCTCTCATGTGGCTAATTTATATAGCTATTCAGCAAATATTAACTTCTTTTAAATCTAATAGTGGCAGTCCATGATTACATAGTTCACTCTCAATCTTATTTAGGAAATATTTTATTTATAAGCTTGTTTTTATCAAGCTCCCACTTTGACTAAAGATTTGGTACCGAGATGCAGATCAGAAAGCAAATACAGTTTCATCACAATACTGATCTAATGACAGACATTTTACTCAAATTTTTTCTAGGCTATAGATAAAAGAATTTATGATACATGCCATATTACAGAAACTTAAATTTCCTGTTAGAATTTCCTATTCTGATTTATATTTCTTTCTATCTTGTCATCCTATTTATCTTCAAAGAAGCCTTCAGAATCTATTCTCATTGGTAGACAATCCAGCTCTCATCCTCACCAATATCACTTACTCATGAAACCAAGTCTGATGAGAGCCTTGATGGATGAAATTGCCTTCATTTCTCAGATGCACTTTTGACCTGTTCAAACAACCTGCTCAGGGAATCTAGTTGAAAATCATAAGTTTCAACCCAAGGTTTGAAAAATACACTTAAAGAATTAAATATTAAAAATTCAACTGATCAATAGTATTCTGTTAGTGTAAAATACAAAATGATAATTTCATCAAAGTTAGGTTTCTGTGTCTGACCCTTCCATAAGCTGAGTAACAAGAGTAGCAAAAACACATCTGTATTGTGATTCAGAAACACAATGCAGGAAGTACCTATGCATGTCAGCAGCAGGAATCACTGCTCAGACAAAATAAACCTAGCAACATGTGTCAATCAGATAATAAGGTATTTTCCTGAAACCTGCTTGTCTGAAGGTTTTCCTTTATGATACCTTTTCCTACTCTCTAGAACTTGAAGTGATTACCTCTCCTGTCCACTAACTGTGGGCCTTCCTGATGCTGTTGTCATAGAATCTGGCTCATAGTTTCTCCTCTCACATCTGCTATTGTCAGCACAGCCAAACATACCATTTGTCTTGACAGTCAGGAAGCATACCTGGGTGAAGTACTCCTTGTGGAACTGCAGTTTGTCTTTTGGATTGTCTAAAGGATCAAATTTTAAATCATCCTTTGATACTGAACAAAGATTTCTTCTATAAGCAAGCTTTAGAATGTACCTTTTCATTTTAGGTGAGGAACACATCACTGCAATGATAGTAAGAATGATTTAAGACTGTGTAGGTATTTTGAAACTTCATTTTTTATATCAAGTGGATATAAAGGACAATACTATTCAAGAAATTTTATAAAAGTAGTTGCTGTGTGTTCTAAATGAAAAAGATATATGGATCATTGAACCAAATACTCTGTCATTCAAGTGCCTCCATTATTTTTCTTAAGAAAAATAGGGGTTGTATGATGTCTATATTCAAGCCCTAGCACGTATGCTGCCAAAAAATTATTTTAAAAAATTTAAAAACAAAGTTTTTAGTTTTCGTGAGATTACTTGATACCTTCTGGATAAAGTAGTAACCATAAGTTTGAATAAATCAAGTTTTGCCGGGCAGTGGTGGTGCACGCCTTTAATCCCAGCACTCGGGAGGCAGAGGCAGGTGGATCTCTGTGAGTTCGAGGCCAGCCTGGGCTACCAAGTGAGATCCAGGAAAGGAGGAAAGCTACAAAGAGAAACCCTGTCTCGAAAAACAAAAAAAAAAAAAAAAATCAAGTTTTGTGATGAAAAGGCATTATATAAACTATAGAGGCAAAGACTTTGGAGTTTTAAATAGTATCAAAGATTATGAGTTTTCAAGGTTAGATTAGGTGCATTTTTTTTTATCATGATATGGTTATGAGTCTGTGGGTGACAGAGAGTAGAATGTGTTGGCTTGAGTGAGATCTCCTCCATAGTCTCAGGCATTTGAACACTTGGTCTCCAGTTGACGGTGCTCTTTGCAAAGTTTAGGAAGCATGGCTTTGTTGAAGGAGTATGTCAACAGGAGTAAGCTTTGAAAGTTTAAAGGCTTGTGACTGAATGAAAATGAGGACATAACTCCTCCAGGGTACGGTTGAGGAGAAGGGATTTATTGTAGGTGTGAGGAAAAAAGCAGCTGTAGGCATCTGAAAGAGTCCAGATTGCACTGAGTCAGGAAAGGAGGAGTGAGAGTAAGAGAGAGTGGAAAATAAAGAGAAGAGAGGTCAAGTGGACCAGGAGAGCAGCTGCAGACCAAAAGGCCATGAGCGAACCGAGGGGCTAAAAGAGTGCGTGGCCCAAATGACTGATTTATATAGGAAAGAGAAGCTGGGTGAAGGGAAGCCCAGCCCCTAAACTAAGGAGGTTTAGGGTAGGGGGCAGAGTGAGAAATGCTGAGAGAAGTCACACTCGTTCCAAGTTTCTTTGGGACCTGACATTCCAGCCTTTTGTTGATGGTAAGAAGGCTACATAATCTTTTCTGTAACAACTGAACTAAAATAAGGATTGACATCTAGGCCCAGGAAAGCAGAAATGATGGTCAAAGGCTGGGAAGAGAGAATGGAGGCTGGGAGAACATTTGTTTCACTCATTGCCCAAGTTCTGTGGACTACCTGGGCCTAGGGGAATGCAGGCCAATTTGGCTCAGTCTAGGATGCAGGTCAGAAATGTCGTCAGAAGCATCTAGGGCTAACAAGTTTGGAGCAGTTTTCAGTCTTCAATTGACTGGAAATCTTCTGGGACAGATATAGACTAGGGACAGAAGGTAAAGTTAACGAGTTTAGGGCGTTTTTTTTTTTCGAGACAGGGTTTCTCTCTGTGTAGCTTTGTGCCTTTCCTGGATCTCACTCTGTAGCTCAGGCTAGCCTCGAACTCACAGAGATCCGCCTGCCTCTGCCTCCCGAGTGCTGGGATTAAAGGCGTGCGCCACCACCGCTCGGCTAGGGGAAATTTTTTTATCCTGGGTGTACATTTGAAACTTCCAGGCCTATGGGTTCTGGTTGTTGGGAGAGGAGTGGGGTCCCCAAACCAAGGGAATGGTAAGCCCACTCTCAGGTGTAGGTAGTAGCCGGGTGGGAAGCTTCAAGCTGTTGATTGACAGGAGTTCTTATTTGGAGTCCTTTTGGCCTGTGACAGATGGATCCAAGTCTCAGGACTTCCTGAAGCTTACATGAATATTTTACATTCATAAAACTATATAAGTTTTAGACATATTAGCACTGCTACTGTTTGTAATCTGTACTGAATTCTACACTGTAGAAAAAGTATATAGACTCAAACCTTTGAGCCACAGCAAAATCTTATGGACCCAAAAATCATTCTGAGTTAAAAGTACCCAAAATATCAAAAGGGTTGGATACATAGATTGAATAGAGGTGTTTTTAGCATAATGAGTACATAGATTCATACTTAGAAAACAACCAAAGGAAATTTTAAAATATGAGCTTGTGATGATGATAATAGTATCAGTGCTTGACCAAGGCTAGATTAACAGTTTATCAGAACTCCACTGATAAATCTTAAAATTCTAAACTTTTGAAATCTTAATATAACAATAGCATAGAGAGGGAAAGAAGTCTGAAACATTTTTCATATACCCCAAAGCACTTCCTTAGTTCTTTATGACTTGAATTTACATACCTTAAAACATTTTACCTTAAATTACCTTCTTATACCCTCATAACTTACATAAACTTTAAACCTTTTCTTTTCATCCAATCATTTACCATGAGACACAGATGGCTGATTACTGAGAGCAGTCATTGCAAAGCAAGTTCTGTTAAATAAAGAAATAGTGAAAAGTTACATGAAACCTGTTATCTCTTCCAGTGTGAAGTCTGCCCACAAGATAAACTGTGTCTGTGTCTACTTTTCTCAGCAGGAGGCACAGTAGCTTTAGAAAGGTGATAACTGAGTTTTACATATGAAATGAACTGACCAGGCAGCAGCAGCCTTGGAGGAGGAGCTGTTTTGTTTGCTGCTGTTAACATAAAGCTACAATTAGCCATCAGCACTGACAGAGATCTGAGGATCACTTATAGCAGGAAGTCTAATCCAAATGGCCTATGAATCAATTAAAGTGACAGAAACTCACCACTACCTGGACGGTTACACTAGGCTCCTGTGTGGTGGTATTGTGTTCCCCAAAATATTGTGCACCCTAATAAACTTATCTGGGGTCAGAGAACAGAACAGCCACTAGATACAGAGGCTATAAAAATTGGTGGCACTCACACCTTTAATCCTAGCATTCCAGAGGCAGAAATCCCTCTGGATCTCTGTGAGTTCAAAGCCACACTGGAAACAGCCAGACATGGTGACAAACACCTTTAATCCCAAGAAGTGAGGGCAGAAAGCAGAAAGGTATATAAGGCATGAAGACCAGAAACTAGAAGCTTTTGGCTGGTTAAGCATTCAGGCTTTCAAGAAGCAGTTCAACTGAGATTCATTTGGATAAGGACTCAGAGGCTTCCAGTCTGAGCAAACAGGATAAGCTGAGGAACTGGTGAGGTGAGGTAGCTGTGGCTTGTCCTGTTTCTCTGATCATTCACCGTTCACCCCAATACCTGGCTCCAGGTTTGTTTTTATTAATAAGAACTTTTAAGATTCCTGCTACATTACTGTGGTATGGATAGCTTCATTGTGGGGAAGATGTCATAGGTCTTCAATTATCACACAGGACCTCATTGCATTTTCAGCGGCTGCACAGGGCAGCATAGGCCATTGGCTGCCAGACACAGAAGGGATTTTCCTATGGAGGAGGAACTTGGAAAAACTGTCTTGACAGGGCAGAATAAGGCAGTTAACATGACACTGACCAGAGTTTGGGCAGAGCCCTGAATGCAGGTGAGGCATGGGACAATTTTTCCCAGTCATTAGTATTACCACAATCCAGGAGGGGTGCCTATGCCCATTGTCTTCTTTGGAGACCTTAAGGCCACTGCTAGGAGCTGGTATGTCTGTCTATCATAGGAAAATTTTTTTTTCATTAAACAGTTTAAATGCCATATCCATGACATCTCTGAGGAGTTTGAGGAGCATTATCTATTAAGTATACCTGATTATAAACAAAATTTACTTGTTTTAGTTACTTGCTTTAGGCTTAACCTTGAAAACATGTGTAGGAGGCTTAATAAAGCTCTCCATTGTAAATGGATTACAATTCTACTTAGCATGACTATGAGCATTGTTTTTGACACATTAAAAAATTTGATCATTTCTACTGACCATCAACTTTTATGTCTTGGTTATCTTTAACAAGTTAACAGCTTATATAAGATTAAGATCATTCAACTTCATCCCTGTTATGCTTGAACAGTAAAACCCTAACTAAGATATTTATTTATATTAAGTTTTATGTCACTAGCAATGTATCTTAATGTGTTCAATGCCCTTACCGTAAATAAGCAAAATTGTTATCTGTACATTTTATTTGTATTTCACCTAGAAACAAGTTTTTTGCTTTATAATCATTCATGGTGATTTTCTACCATCTTTTGAGAAATATTATGGCTCATTTCATTCTTTAGTGTTCACACTTTTCCCTAAATGACTTGTTAGAGACCTTCATACAGCATTGTTTTAATCTTTCTTGGAAGTTTCATACAAATTTACTTTCTCTTATTTATTTGTGTTACTTTTTTTAATTTTAACTTTCTGCTCTCTCTCTCTCTCTCTCTCTCTCTCTCTCTCTCTCTGTGAATGTGTGTGTGTGTGTGTGTGTGTACCAAGACTGCACTAGTAGGAGTCAGTTTTCTTCTACCATTGTGTGGTTTGGAGATAAAATTGATTGTCAGCTTTGGCAGCAACAGCCTTTATTCATAGAGCCATCTTGCTTGGCTCATTTGAAATTTTTAATGTGACATAGTTGTCATGGTTATTACTATATCAAGCTAGAAATATTTTCCAAAATTTCCTGTCTCATGGTTCTAGATTTATGTTAGTTGTAAAAGGAATTAGCATGAATTAGGGGAGAAACAGCCACATTTTTATGAGCAAATGCTTAGGATAGAATACTATCCACTGTTTTCTCCCTCATTTGTTGTTGATCTGCAATCTTACTTTGATGTGGCTCCCAAAAATCCCAGGCCAAAGGGTGTGCTTAGTTTTAGTAAAGGGCTACAAGTCCTCTTGTTACAATAGTTTGTGATAGAGAGAAAAGGGTAGGGTTGCAGTTGGTTACCGTTGGTTGCATTTGGTCCGTTATCTGAAGAATTGACTGACTAGGTGTCCTAGCTAACAGTTAATAATTCCACTATGCACATTGGATGAAGAGACAGCAGCGTTGCAGAGATACTAATTAAAGTCACGCTGCCTGGGGGATGCCTCGGCCTTATATGAAATCCATTATTCTATACTTCTTAAGTTGTTCCACTTCTCTAAAGGATCCCCGACTGAAGCTGATAACAGCAGAGATTCCAGAGAGGCATTAGCCGTTGTGGTGTTTGAGTACTTGAAATGTGATTAGTCAGCATTGAGATTTACCATTGTCCGTCAAGTAATTCTTATCTTGATTACATGCTGGAATTATATTTTCATAGATTGGATTAAATAATTAAATTAGTTAAGAACCTAGAATTTCACCATTTACACTTTAAACTTCTCTAGAAAACATTTACAATATGTTAGTGCCTTCATGCTGTACACTTCTGACAACAATATGAATAATATGACTAAGATTTCAGAAAGATATTCCTGGAATTGTCTCCAAGATCTGGAATAGATCTCTGATCAAAGACATTAATGGCCCTGTTTCCGCTGGTGAAAGCACTCCTCATAATTTAGAGATGCACTGGTAAGTAATCATCATCTGTAGATGCTTGTATCTAAGCAAAGCTTTGAGTGGCAGAGTAGCTGTTGATACAGAATATGAAGGCAAAAGTAAGTCATATGCTGAGAATGATAAAGCATGTACATACACTACAGATACAGAGGGAAGCCAGGACTAATCCAAGGTGGATTCATCTCAGTTCCTTATCTACTTCTGGGTATTGTTGGGATTTTTGCCTTTATTTCTGTGCAGTACTTTGCTTGAGTATGTTCGAAATTTCTTTATCTGAAGGTGGGGATAACTAATTTTAAGATATTACATTACTACATAGCATTAATACTCAAAATCAATCAGAATAATCTTATTCAATTATTATTTCCATTTATATCCAGAAGTTTGTCATCCTGTATTTGCAACTGATAAGATTCATTGTTAGCTGAAAGATAGATGAAATAAATCTGTGCTTATACTTGTTAATTTGTCTCAGGGACATATTTAAGTCTTCTTCAGTAATATGCACATGAATTTTCTTTAGATAGTGGCATTAAAGCTTCCTGAAACCACATTTTCTTTTCTTATTCTCTTCCTCTGAACTACATAGATGAATTCTGATTACAAATTACATTTACAATGAGTAGGATAAATGGATACTTTGATGAAAAAATTGTGTTGAATCTTATTCTTATTTGCAAATGAAAATGGTTATTTTTGTTTTAGCTGAACTTTAAACTAATTTGTGTTTGTCATAAATATTTTAAATAATATATGAAAATCAAAGACATTTCAGCAATCTTACTATATAGAAATGATCACTGCAATCCTCATTACTCTATATTACTCTACTTTGTTTTATTATTTTATAAAAATAATTCAAATATGATGCATATTGATTTGATACATAGTAATAGAAAGTTCTCTATATTAAAATACAACACTACATTATTATGATATTTGAAAATTCTGAACATATTAAAACAACCCTCTGTTGTTGCATATTTAGAATTAGGACAAAGCTGTCAGTTCACAGGATTAGATATTTGCAACCAACTGGTTGTTTTGCATATGTGGACAATCTAATTTTGTCCTTTATTTTTGAATACATTGTAACTCATATCTTTGATTACTACTCCATCCTAACTCTAGACAGTGTTCAGATTGACTTCAGAGAGGAAGCATATGTAACAAAGTCACCTCATGTCCCTGATGTTCCTTTGAATGACATCATTCTCACTGTCTCATTGACAGTCTTATGGTAAAGCCCTAGTTTTGCCACCCAGTCAAACAAATCATTTTCCAAGAACTCCCTCCTCTTTGAAACAATTACTACACATTTTTCTAAAAGTTGTTCTGAGATCCTTAAAAGTGTGAGTGGAATACCTTCCCAACTTTCTTCTAATTTACACATTCCAAACTTCTATTTAAAAAACAGGTTCCAAATTTTAATATTTTAATCTACTTTTATCAATATCTTATAGTTTCTTACCTTTGTGTTTGTATCATAACTCCTTGGGTAAATCTCATTCAAATATAACCTAAATTATTTCCCTATACCTCAGGTTTGAAGAAAGTGTCATAACTTAGAATACTGCAGAGTAGCAATCATAAATTCAATCACCACATTTTATAGGTCTTGCAATTTCTACTTGGTCACCTATAACACCAGGACTCTGACAACCCTTCTTTACTATGTACTATGTACTTGGTTCCAGAAAGGATTGGACAATGAGGCAATGAGGCAATGTGAAGAAAGGAGAGACACCCTGACTCATGTACAGAAAATCCTGGGTCATGTGGGAAGTACACACACTGATGGAATGTCACCAACTACTGTAATAATCCCAACCTGAGAGCCCTTATTATCTATAACACAAGGTGGAAGAGTTAGGTAGTAGTAGGAGGAGGTGTCTCTAGGTGCATGGGCTCAGGCCCTATACATCTGGGAAGAGGAGGTTCAGTTGCTGGTTTCTGCACTCACTGGCCAGTCATGCTTAAACACTCATAGTTGGATCAGAAGGCTTTGCCAATTCCAAGCTGGACCTGTATAGGGAAGACATTGGCTCCTTGAAACAACAGTGCTGTGTCAACAATAAATATTAATCAGGATATAATTACCACTTTACACAGTCACCCTGGATTTCCATGTCTCCTCACATCTTTCTGTTCATAAAAATGTGTTCCCAGCATAGAAAGGCAAACTACTAGGTCAGTAGATGTTGCTTCCATCCCTATGTGTTCAGCTTTGAGAAGTAGATTGCCATACGTAGAAAAGCTTGTTGGATCTCACACTCCTAGCTGAGCCTAAACTCAGGGCTGTAGATCATAAAATGAATGGCCAGAAATCTAATATCTCCTAACTCTTCCCAAAGAAGCTGACTTCATTTGCAAAAAGGCATAGATAACATTAACTAAAATATACACGGTGTATATACTTAAGGAAGTAATTATTGAAAATAAATTAATGGGGAAAAAGTAATTACAAATGTGTGGAGTTCAAGGAAGTCCAAGTACTAAACTCATAAACAGAACAACAGACAGACGTCATAGTAAAAATTATCGAAAGTCAATGACAACAGAAAGAAAAATGTATTATTTCTCTGGGGATGTCTTCCTCCTTTGCTCAGCATTCATTAGTCACCTATAGTTCCTTGTGCAGGGTTGCGACTGCATGTCTTTTCTCCATCTACTGTGGCATGTAACGTGTCTGGTGCTGCTACCCTCATTTCTGCTCATGTCCAGGCAGTGAGGTCAATGAGAACTTATTTAGGAATGTACATGTATACACATATGTAACAACAATTAATGTAAAAAGAGTTCATTAATTTGAAAGAGAACAAGGAAGAGTACATTTGGATGGAAGAAAGGAAAGGGTGAAATGATGAAATTACATTAATATCAAAAATAAAATAAATATTTTAAAAATTTCCTTATTATTCAAGGGAATCCTGATAAGATTAACAGAAAGAGGAGTGATCAGAAGATATTAGGGGGTATTTTAAAGTGTGCAAAGAAAAATTATCAATTAAAAACTCATTATTCAACAAAATTTTCATAAAATGAAGATGGAATAAGAATCATCTCGTCTCAATTAAACTTAGAGAATCTGTTGCTAGTTGACTTGCCATATCTGAATTACTTAAGTTTTTCTTAGTCTGACAACATGGTCATGATTTTTTTCCATTTAACTTAGTTTTACTAAATCAATATGCCACATTATATGTACTTCTATAGCCTACTTGTCATCATACAAAAGGTTTTGATACCATCAAAAGTCTGATATTTTTATGACCAAATAACATTCTGTAATATGAGCAAAGCACAAATTATTTTTAATTACGATATAATTACATTACTTTCTCCTCCTCGTTCCTTCAACCCAACCCATGTCTTTTCTACTAATTACTAAATCTATTGCCTCTTCTTAATTATTATTGTTACATATACATCTGCATATTATATATGAGTAAATACATGAAATACAACATACAGAGTCTATTTAGTATTGTTTGTACGTATATGTTATTACGGTAGATCACTTGACATTGGATATCTAGTTAGGAAGCTCATTTCAGAAGAACACTAATTCTCCTTCTCTCAGCGGTCATTAACTGCTTTACGTCTTCATCTAGGTATGAAGCCTTGTGGGATTATTCCCTGATATCATTGCCAAGCCTACTGGTACTGTGCTTGTTCAGGATTCTTTAGGTAGCCATATTATTGCAATTTCATGGATACAGCTTTTCTGTCATGTCTAGAAGGCATATTTCCCCAGAAACCCTCCTCTTTCTCTGACTGTTAGAAACTGTCCACACCTCTTCTTCCATGTTCCCTGAACCTAAGGGGAAGGGATTGCACTGCAGATATGTCAGATGGGGCTAAATACCCCATGTCCAGTTTGTTTTCTGTATCCTGATCAGTTGTAGATTGATGTAATAGAAATTATATATATGTGTATATATATATATAATGTAAACATATACACTTAACTTTTTAAATATTTAATAGCTGATTCTTAATAATTAACCATTTAGACTGTCAACATTTTAGGAATATAATAAATTATAATTAGTCAGTTATAATTTTACTTGTAATTTGAGGTATTTTTGTAAGAATTGATGATGTGGATACTTCTAAAACTATTTGTGCAGAGAGAAAGGAGATTTTTTTCTAAGTGATTAGTGAGTGAGAATTAAGTATATCACCTAGGACAAGATGGTATAATAGACGTTTTAAATAAATTAAAAATTCATCAATGAATTGATAAATTTCCTTAGTTTGATTTCATAGTTTTGAGATTCAATATGAAGGAGGTCATTCACCCTACCAGGGAACCTAGTAATATTGTTCTGCTGAATAGTCAGGTTGCCAAACTGCCTTCTATATACTCATATTTATACCCATAGAGAAGTACCATACTCAGCCATCAGCAGGGATGCTCTTTATGCAGCTGGCAGCAACTGATGCAGAGAACCCATCACCAGCCAAAAGGCTGAGAATAAGTGACAATAGAGTGCTCATCCATAAATGAGATAGCCATATCACCCTCCTCTAAAGCTCAGAGAATGCAGAGGAAGCATGGACATAAAGAATATAAGATCCATAAGAGTAGGAAACATGCAGCTAAAAGATGTCTTCATTTTTTTTTTTTTTTTACTCATTAACTAACTGAACATGGTTATCTGTACAAAACCTGCACTGGACTGGACCCTACATCATTTCATCATTGAATAGAAATGGGCTTATGAGGACCTATTCTCCCATGAGAAACTATTAGCAGTTACTGTTGTTAGAGGAGAGGGAGGCTCTTTTCCTCAGCAAGGTAGATAGTGGTCAATTACTCTTGCTCCAGTAAGTAATACTCTTTGGCAAGAAATTTTAATTAAACTCAGTTGGTCACTAGGGTGATTTGAAAGAAAATGGCCCTTCAAGAGAGTGACACTATTAGGAGGTATGGTCTTGTTGGAGAAAGTATATCATTGTGGAGGCAGCTTTGAGATCTCATATATGCTTAAGCCATGACCGGTATCTCAGACCACTTCCTGTTGCCTGTGAGTCAAGATGAAGGACTCTCAGCTACTTCTCCATGTCTGCCTGCATGCCACTATGCTGTACCATTATGATGATGGACTAAATCTCTAAAAATGTAAGCCACCCCAATTAAATGTTTTTCCTTTATAAGAGTTGCCATGATTATGGTATGTCTTCAATGTAATAGAAATCCCAAGACAGAACTTGGTACCAGGTACTGGGATATTGCTGTGATGGACCTGATGGTGTTTTTGTTTGGAGAAATTTGGACATTGGGACTTTGGGTTAGGAAAGCAGTGGAATGCTTTAAGCATTGCTTAATGGGCCATACTAATAGGAGTATAGAAGAGAGTGGTGCTGAGTAGTTTGAACTGTTGGGGGGCTGCCTCAAGAGGTCGCAGAGAAGAAAAATTCCAGTATGTTGCCTAGAGATCATACTCAGTGACATTTTGGTGATGAATGTGGCTTCTTTTTGCCCTTGTCTGAAGAGTCTGCCTGAGGCTAAAGTGAAGACTTTTGGATTAATTCTGTTGACAGAGGAAATCTCAATAAAGTATAGCACTGACTATGTGTGACTATTAGTTGTAACTCTTATAAAGATTTATAATGAAAAGGAGCAAGCTGAGTAAGAGAAAAATATACAAAATGTACAGTTTGAAGAGAAAAAGAACACCAGAAAGTAGAATAGAGTTCTGTGTTCAAGGAGATAAACAGACTAAGCAATGGGGTAAAAGGAGTGGTAACCTCAGGGCAGTTCCTACCCAGCTAAATTTCCAACCTGTGAAAAGGAATTAAAGAAAAGCTTAGAATCAAGTGTGATGTTGCATAACCTTAATGCCAGCACTTGGGAGGAAGAGGCTGGTAGATCGTTGGTTTTGCGGCCAACCTTGTCTACAGATCCAGTTTCAGGATAGACAAGCTTAGGCAGTAAAGGAAACCATTGAAAATATAAATATTTTTATATGTGAATATGTAATTGAATGAAGGTACCATTTTCCAGTCACAACAACCAGCAGGCCTTGGCAGCTTCAGCCAAGTGCTTCTGGATTTAGAGTCAACGATAGAAAAAAGGGATTATGAAATTTCCCTCTACAACTAAGGAAAGCCACTGAGGCCAGGCATGTGTTGGGGTGTCCCTGCATGGAGGTTTAGAGAGGTATGAAGCTGTGAAGGTGAATCTGATTTGCCATGGAGACCAAAAGATATTAGAGATGCCAGAGTCATGAGATATCGTCTGAGGAGAGCTGCTATGAGAGAGTGGAAACAGCCCAAGAGAAAGAAGTGTGTTGCAGTCAACAAATGGAACAGAATTGGAGATCTGAAGAACACTTTGATCTCAGACATGGAGATGCAAAGTTTGGAGTTTTCCCAGCTGATTTTCGATCTTGCTTTGGTACAGTATTTCCTCACTATGTTCCCTCTCTATGTTTTGCAATGGTAATGTATATTCTATGTCATTATATGTTGGAAGTATGTGATCTGATTGTTGACTTTAATTTTATAGGGGATTGCAGTTAAGAGATTACCTGAATCTTAAAAGAGACTTTGAACTTTGGACTTTTAAATATTGTTAAGACTGTGATAGTCTATGGGGACTTTTGAAGTTGGACTAAATGCATTTTGCATTATGATATCTTTACAAGCTTATGGGGGCCAGGGAGTGGAATGTGGTAGTTTGAAAGAAAATGGCCCCCAAAGGGCATGGCACTCTTAGGAGGTATGGCCTTGTTGTAAGCGTGAGCTTGTTGAAAGAAATGTGTCATTGTGGAGGTGGGCTTGAATTCTCATATATGCACAAACCATGCCCGCTATCTCAGACCACTTCCTGTTGCCTGTGAGTCAAGATGTAGGACTCTTAGCTACTTCTCTAGCACCATGTGCCCATATGTCACCATGTGGCACCATGATAATAGACTAAACTGTAAGCCAACCCAATTAAATGTTTGTCCCTTATAAGAGTTGTCATGTCATGATGTCTCTTCACAGCAATAGAAATCCTAACTAAGACAGTCCTACATAAAAAGAAGATATGGAAACATGAGAGAGACTTATCTAGATAAAAGTTTCAGAGGCAGACTGAGTGGGATAAGATAGAAATGAAGGTTTAAAATGACTAAATCTAGTTATACAAAAGTATGAAATTGTCAAATAATAAAATTTAAATTTACATGATTAAAATTCACAACACCAATGAAGACATTCTAGAAAGGGAGTTGCTCTATACTCTCTATTTCAGCTTTCATCAATAACAACTGAAAATTCCCATCTCAGACAAGATCCTTGCTCTTGTAATCTATTTCAGCAAACTGGGGCAAGAGAAAGAGGCTCTAATTATCAACTGAGTCATTGCTCTTGGAAGAAGTTGGAAAGCTAATAAGAATTCAGAAGAGAGATTCTACACTCACTCTACATTGTCTATAAAGATTTTTGTTACTAGGTTTTATGTCAGCTAGACCATGTACTTCAACCTATACCAGGAGCTCTGGGTCAACCACTGCTTCCAAACTACCACTTTCTTGTCTGTACAAATCCGGATACACTCATAATTGTGCTATATACTGCCCCTGGCCTCTCTTTGATATTAGTTCCCATGGAGATAGCTTGGCATGTACTTATTGTTGTTTTCTGTTTCCCATTTTCAATGAACTTGTTTTTTCTGTATTTTTCCACTGTCTTCCCACAATCAACCACCTAGAGTTGACCAAATCTTATTGGTGATATCCCTGTATCATGATTAATCTATTCACAATGGCTAATTGTAATCCTTACTAAAGGTGGAGCATCCAGGAACTTTGTATCTGAAATGCTTGAGAGAAAAGAAAAAGGAGAAATGTATTACCCCACATCTGGTTTGCACACATCGAAAAGACTGCTGGGAGGTTTGTACAACTTGGGGGTGATAATATTCTCAAATTGACAAGTAATCCCTGGGAGTATTTATACAGTACATTTATAATACAAATATGTATATTGAAGTCCGTTTTAGGTGTAGTAAATTTTTTTTAAATTGTCTTCAAAAAATCTAATAGCTCTCACAAATTATACCACAATGTGTTATTTTAAGAAAAATTTTCAGACATGTAGATTCTTTGAAATAAGGTTCTTTTTCAAATCTATTCATCTAGACCTTTAAGAAAAGAGTATAGGGGTAGATAGCTAGCAGACTTGAGAAGAAGAAGGACTTGGAGCTAGAGGTTTTAGTCTTTTTTGGGTGGGGGGAGGACGCAGAGCATCTCCCTGCATAGTACTAGCTGACCGGGAACTCAGAGAGATGTTCCTGCCTCTAACTCTGCCTCCATAGTGCTGGGATTATAGGCTTTTGCCACCATGCACAGTCAAGGGTTTTAGTCTTAATGGTATTGGCATCTTTCTGACTAGAATCCTATACATAGAATTCTCTCTTCTGTGTGTGTGTGTGTGTGTGTGTGTGTGTGTGTGTGTGTGTGTGTTTTGCAGGCCCAATGAACCTGAAAATCTGTTGTAATTACAAATTACAGTTTAGAACTGAAATGAAATGGGATGGTTAAATGTAGACACACCTAGGCAGCCGACAGCCCGGCTGGCACCTTCCTCTATTGTGTTTTTCTTTCATGATTCCATAATCCCATCACATATTTAAGAAACTTAAACATTTTTAAAATTGAAAGAACTCAAGAGAGAAATGTTTTTTCCTTTTATGGGGCCTTGGTATCTCCAAAAGAAACAAAAGTTTCCTGCCAAAAGAAACTGCTTTTGTCATGTTTTAGTTTTACTGCTACAAATGGGGAAGAGCATGGAAGGAGCCCAGCATGTTTCTTGCTGTCGTATTTCTTTTTTTACACCTTTGTTTTAAATGCTGTCATTGAGTTCAGGGGCCAGGAGAGGGAGATGTTAATGTGGAGATCATAACATGGATTTTTTTTTTGAGAATTTCTTTTGTTCTTGGCAAAGCATGTACCAGGCTAGGCTGGGAGTATTGCTGAGGAGGCCACACAAAAGAGGGTTGTAAAAGTCAAGAATCCTTGTTTTCAGTGATAATCTTATAACAAATGGGAGCCAGGTGTGCTATATTTGAGCTGGCTGCCTTTCAGGGCTTTTATTTATTTTTCTTTAGGTGTGCAACAGCAAGGAAACTAAAATGAAAATACAGTCTTGTAGGGCCTGTGTGGGATAGTGTTTGAAATTGTTCAGTAATTACAACAGATTATAAGAAAAATATGAATAAAAATACAAGTACTTGGAATAACACATGAGTTTTGGAATTCCCCCAAATGCAATAAACCTTTCTTCCTCAACTATTCAAATGATAAAATATCAACTGTTAGTCAAAGGCCACCCAGTTAGTTTCAAGTTCTTCAAGTATGGATTGTAGTAAGTCATTGACAATAAACTTTGATTACAAAGCCTAAGAGGTAGAGAGGCCCAGAAGTGATCTTAGGGTTGCATTTTTTTTCTGTTTACATGTATACTCATCTGACTTTTATGTATAATAATTTTACACATTTTGAGGGCATGATTAGCTGTTTTGGCATATGAATTCCTTACTGAATGATTAAATTAAGTTACTGAATTTACCAATCTCATGACTTTTTGCAATAAGAATATTTGAAATTTAGCCCCTTGAAGTTTTGAAATTCACCGTGTGCTCTTTTTACTGCAATATTTCTGTTGTATGGTATGTCTTTCTCTTCTCTAACAAAGGTATCACTCTTATCTAACTTTGTACCATTTGCCTACCAGTCTTGGGTTCCTTACAATTTATCTCAGTACTCACTACTTCTATAAACTGGACAGCTTAGTTTCCATATATATGTGGGATGATGCACTATTTGTCTTTCTGTATCAACCATGTTTCAATTGCCAAAACATCCTCCAGGCTGTTGCTTCCACATCTTGACTCTTGTAAATAATACTGAAATGAACATGGGAGTGAAAATGTCTGCTGGCTCTATGATTTGGGCTCTATTGGATAAATGCCGAAGAGGGATTATTGATATGAGGTTTAGTTTTACCAATCAACTTGACAGAATCTAGAGTCACCTGAGGAAGAGTCTCTAAGGACATTGGTACAGGATTATTTTAGTTGCATTACTTGATGTTCTTATCACCTTGACTTCTCAGCAATGATGGACTGTAACTTGGAATGATGATCCAAATAAATCCCTTCTTCCTTAAGTTTCCTCTATCGGGATATTTTATCATAGTGGTAGGAAATGAAAGTAAGACACTCAGCTATTATGGCAGTTACTTTGCCTTTTCACTGCTTAATACCTGAATTAATTTGGTGTTAAACTGAAAGGCATGGTGAGTATGCAGGAATGGGAGGAAATGAATACCATGCTTTGAGAGAGTCTGTGAATTCAAAGAAGTACTAGTGCTATATCGATTCCAATATAAAATAATTTGTCAGGTCTTTACAGTAAAATTCTATGTTCCTTATTTGTTTATTGCTTATTTTATGTTTTTGAGATTATAATTATATTATTTCCCCCTTCCCATACTACCATCCAAACTCTTACATATACCCTTCCTTGCTGTGTTTCAAAGTCATGGCCTCTTTTTTCATTAACTGTTTTTACCTGCATACATGAACTCATATATACATATATATCCCTAAATACATTAATATAACCTACACATTATGTTATTTGTATGTACATTTTCAGGGCTGACCATTTGGTGTTTAGTAAGCAATTGGTGTGCTCTTCCCTGGGTATTCGCTACTGTTCTATTACCAAGGCAGCTTATAAAAGACAACAGGCAATTTCCCACAGTTTCAGAGGCTAAGTCCATGACCATTATTGGAGGGACAGGCAACTTACAAAAGACAGCATGTAGTTGCTTACAGTTTCAGAGGATAAGTCCATGACCATTATGGGAGAGGGGATGGCCACAGACAGGCAGCCATGGCACTGGAACAATAGCTAAGAGCATACTTGCTAACTCACAGGCAGCAGGCAGAGCAGGCAGAGAGAGAGGAGACTGAGCTTCACATGGGCTTTTGAACTTCAAAGACTACACATTGGCATACCATGTACAAAAAGACCGGTCTTGCTAATCCTTCCTAAGCAGTCTGTCCTGTGGGAACCAAGCATCATCAACCACCAAACCACCATAACTGGGAAAACTATTTTTCTAACTTTCAACATTCCTTAGTTGCATGTAGTTCATTGTATAGGGTTGAGGCTGCAGATCTCTAAGGGACTTAAGATCCATTCAGTAAGAAGGAAATCATGCCTAGTACTGGAAACCCAGTGAATCAGATAAATATTACTACCACTTTACTAAACCACCATAATCTCTAACAACATTTTAACATTTGCTTTTACACCTACAGATGAGAGTAATCCTCATCCCCATCAAGGAAACTTAACAACAGGCAGAGAGCATTATGGGAGTTCTAATCAGTTAAAAAGCAGAGTCCTGGAGCCCAGTCCCAATGGATACACCTACAAAACAACTCTCTCACCTAGAGTTAGGGAACACTGCAAAAGAGGGGGTGGAAAGATTGTAAGAGCCAGAAGAATCAGGAATTTTGCTTTAAGATTGTGTCTTCCAGGAATATCAGCAGCTCCACCCTTAAAGTCTTACCAACATAACTGTCTCAACATGAGCTTAACAAGGAAAACAGGCATGCCAAAGTGAACTTGTGAATGTCCACAAGGTTTCAACCTCCTGAAAACCTATCATTTTTAAATGAAGTCAAAAATAAAGTTACTTTTGCCTTTGGATTGACATTTGCACATTTTTTACATATGTTCCCAACTGGATTTTTAGTTTTGTTATGTGTTCAAGTGCTACTGTCAGGTGTCAGAGAGGGGGTGTTTGGGAACTAGAGTAATTGTGTAGGAAATGAGAATAAAGTCATGTCTGCATATCCGTACATTCTACTTGGGGTTGCGATTAAAGATAGTGATGATTAGTAGTAATTCAATCTATAGTTGATTCTGCTTGATCAAAAATATAAGAAATAAACTAACTTGTATATTCTTGAGGAAAATTAGTTTGAGCTATGTTTAGAAGTAGTTTTAACGACACCTATGCATGCTTCTTCCTCTTAGATTATATTCATTCCTCTTAGCTCCCTTTGTGTTTTACTGTTGTTGACACAGTGTGGACTAAGAGCAAAAAAGAGATAATTTAAGGGCAACTTCATACCTGAAAAGTTGAAATCACTGGTTTCTCCTTATAGTAGACACCCTGGGAAACATAATACAAGGAATCAAGGGCAATTCACTACTAGTTGTGATATGTATCTGTCTGATGTAAAAAAAGAAAAAAAATCAAGTTTCATCTTTTCCCCTTTTTTTCTCCTCCCCAGGGAACAGGCAACAGAAGGTCAGAATACCTTCTTCTCTGCATGCCCCAATTCTTGCTTTCCAGTAGGAAGGAGTTCTTCAATTAAAGGCACAGTGGCTTCTGCCCCATCTACTACTGTGCTGTGGGGTTTTACCAAGGATCTTATTTAGAAGATAAATGAAGGGTTTCACAGACAAAATTGTAGACTATTCACCCATCACTCTCTCCATCAAACTGTGTGCTTCGTGATCCTACAAACCAACACCACACTCCCACTTTAGAAGGAGAAAAACTTTGTGACATTGCTATATAACACTTAGAATTCCAATTTGTCTTCTTCCTATGTTATTTCATTATATTAAAATTTTAGAAACCTAGCAATATGGCAACACTGAAACAAAATCATTTTTATAAGAATTGTGATTTAACAGGGCATCAGAAATTTATATGTGAAGGTGTTTGTATGTGTGTCACAGAGAGAGAGAGAGAGAGAGAGAGAGAGAGAGAGAGAGAGAGAGAAAGCGAGCGAGAGAGAGAGAGAGAGAGAGAAAGAGAGAGAGGAATGAATGAATGAATGAACATGTGAATATGGTTCTACGTGTACATTTATAGAGAGGAATAATAAAAAAAATCCATCTCAATGTAAATTCAGAGCAGCAGAGTTCAGTGCCTGTGAGTGACACAGAAGAGCTAATAATCTGAAAGGGTTTCTGGTAGGACTGTTTAGTAAGGATGACTGAGTCTATACCTAGGAAAGGGAGTATACAATGTGAGTCTACAGTGTCTTTAGTGCCAGAAGTTAAGGAAAAGTTTGAAACAATAATGAAACCCAAAACCCAAAAGAAGAGGCTATGGCAAATCTACACAAGGAGGTCAATTTAAACAGCATTTCTATTTATCTTATTTGTTAAATTAGATCAAATTTGTTTGATTATTTTCAGGTTTTCCAATAATTCAAATGAACATTAGCTTTAATGTAATTCTCATCAACGTAAGACAGTTTGAAGGAACATGACGATCTGTTTGTTTGATAACATACCTAGGGCTAGAGAGATGACTCATGGGTTAAGAGCACTACTTGCTCTTTCAGAAGACCTTTGTCTGGTTCCCAGAACTCATGCTGGGCAGCTCCACAATCACCTGAAGCTCTAGAGGGATCTGATCTCCCTGGCATCCCTGGACACTCTGGTCATATGCTCAGACCCACCACACAAGCATAATAAAAAATAATAAAAAAAATTAAAAAGAAACCTAATGGATAATACTAAACATTCATGGAAATAGCAACCTTTTAACTAAGAGTTCTGCCTTAGCTGCCATTAACCTGGAGAAACAGTGAAAACAGTGTATATGAGAATTTACCTAAAACACAGTTTACAGTAAGAGAAACAGTGTAGCAATTTAGATGTTTTAAAAGATCAATTGTTAAACTCAATTATTTCAACACATCTAATTTGAAGATATAAATCAATATCTAGTAGCTCAACAACTATAACTAAATAATTTTTTTTTAAATTGTATTTTGAGACAGCGCCTTTCCAGGTATTCCAGAAGTCTTGGAGCTCAGTAAGTAGCTTACTTCAGCTCCTGAGCAATCAAAACTCCTTAGTGCTGGGATTTCAGGCATGTACAAACATACCCACATGGTTAATATTTTATTTTTAAGGGGAAATGAGTGGAACATATTTTCAGGGTGTCTCTCTGCTTTGACACTTCCAAAATGTGACATTATCTCTATTTATCAAATTGAGAGTCTGACAACAAACATGGAACAGATTCATTTTATTGAACACACAGGAGAGACAGAGACAGACAAAGTACACTGTTCTTGATATAAATGAGTTTAAAATAGTTACAAAAGTATCTAGTTTAAAGAAGTTAGAAAAACTATGTAAGTCATGCACTTTGCAACCAAAAGGTAGGGCTCAGCCTAAATGTGAGTTTACATCTTCACATTCCAGTGGACAGTAATTATGGTTGATGTGTTGTTTTAACTCGCGTATACCACTGCAGAACAGGCTGCAAGTTCTAGAAAAGAAGGAAAAGGCTAGCATTTCTATTCAGTGGCTAAATCATGCTCATTTGAGGGGACAGGTTGTTTTCTTGCTATTTTATGTTGACTGAGTATTATTCTCTGATGTGGAAATAATACTACTTATTTAGCTACTCAATTAACTTCCACCCAAGCAAATCTCTTTTTAGTAATATATTAAATTCCTTTTTATCATCTACACATTCCTATGTGAGTATCAAGATAATTTGTAAATGAGATTAAGAAGATCTTTGTGTATTTGGGGAAGGAAGGGATTATAAGACCATAATTTTTATTATGTGGTTGTTATTTTTGTGAGGATTCTCAAAGTAAGTATTTGAATAAATTTAGTGAAATTTTTTTTAAATAAATCCCAAGAACATCAGATTTTAGGAGTTATTTTATATTTTGGCAAATTGGCATTAAATTAATTTTTTTTCAGACACCCAAGAGAAGTTCCACACTTTCCATGAGTATAGTCACAAAACAATAGTATGAGGAAAATTGCATGTAATAAATAGTAAATAAGTAAATAAAAATAAAACCTACAATGTTTCTATTTAAAATAATTGGGAAAGTGCCTATAAAACATAATTTTTCTAGGAGTGAAACATTTAAAAATAGATTCATGTATTTAAGAAAAAGCTGAGAGGAAAGAAAGAGAAAAATGATTTATAAGCAAAAAAAATTGTTTCAAACAACTCAAATTTGCTTCAGCTGAAAATGCTTTACTTTGGCTCAGCAAATGAAATTTTAAATAATGTAATCATGAATCTTCATGGGCAACTTGATTGACGTAGAACCACCTATGCGACGTGACCCCGACTGTGTCTGTGAGGCTCTTAACAAAGTGATTGACAGAGGAGGAAAGACCCACCACTAGGGTTGCTGACATCACACCTGAATCTGGGTCCCAGATCTCATTTAAAGAAAGTGGAGAAAGTCTGCTGAATGCCAGCAGTTGTTTCTCTCTACTTCCTGGTTCTCTCTACTTCCTGTTTCTCTCTGGTTTCTCATGCAAATATGAGCAAGCTGTACCACTCCTGCCAAAACAGCCTCCAGACACTTAGGCATCATGTCTTCCTGCTATGATGGACTGTATTCTCAAACCAAGAGTCAAAATCAACTCTTTCTCCCTTAAGTTGCTTCTGGTCAGACACTTGATCATAGCAGTGAGAAAGGTAACTACCTAATTCAAGTAATAATACCATGCAAAAGTAATTTATGAAATATATAGACATAAAAGTACCATTGGCAATGTCCTCTTTTCATGCCTTATAAGGTCATTTATGATCTGGCTTTTATCATCTTTCCTCATGCAAAAAGTAAGAAAGAAGAAGTTGGCTGATCATGGGACTCAATGTATGATCTTGTCTATTTATGGACTTGACTGAATTACTGCTTTTTGGTACCTCATGCGTAATGTTCACCATTTATTGGGAGGGGACTACTAAGCTCACTGTAAGGTTATAAATGAGGAACTGTTTTAGAACAAGATAAAGGCATTGAGATCCAATGAAACTATGATTTTTCTAAGGTCAAGGGCAACCAAGATGTTAAGACAGAATTTCCTGATTGTTGCACTCATTCCCATTTTAACCTCTGTAGAAAACTTGTATAGAACTAAGTGGATTTAAATCAAGAATGATGAGCACACAACTCCAACAGTATTCATAAACACTAGCTATATATTGAATTGTGATAGTTAGTGGGTGGAATACAAAATTGCCTAAGTCCTTCTTCATTCAAAAAAAAAATGGGAAAGTAAAAGAAGAAAAATGGAGCCTGGGGAAGTTAGATGGAAAACATGATCACACACTTGGAATTGCAAGGAAGCTACAGTATCACACTCTTTAGATGATTCATCCCAGTTGTTTCCAAAACACCAGAAAAAGTTGTTGGACTTGCTTTTGGGTTTTAGGAAATTTCAAATCATATCATTTCACTGTTGCTTTTTATTGTGGATGATTTTGCATAACAAAACTATCCAAAACCGTAGGAAGAGACATACTTCAAATTTTATCTGTGCCATAATCAATACTTAATCTTTAACCTTTTAAACAAACATAATAGCACTTCTTCAGACCAAAATACAAGAAAATTTATTTATTGAAACAAAACAGAACAATTAGAGGAATATCAAATTTGGTTAAGATTATTTGATTTTTTTATTAATTTAAATATAATAATTTCATAATTGTAAGCATTATTTCTATAAAAAATTTAGATTATTTTACTTAAATTGAGAGCTTCTTATCACTTCATGTATTAGGATCTGTCAACAAAAATAAAAATTAAGCATAACTCATTAACCTAGAAAATATCAGTGCATATATTTTATCTAGGAGTGATTGCATTTTAATCTATCTTTGATATTTAATTTTTTAATATATATATCTAAGGGTTAAAGGTAATTTGGACAATAATGGAGTCTATGCCTATATTTGTAATGAATAGTCTGAGAAAAATAGAAGTAAATTACATTTAGTGTATGCTCATAGACCTAATTTGCAGTCAGACTGGGGATTATCTGACCTGTACTGTATATTAAAGTGAAGGAAACAGCAGGGAGCAAAATAAGCATTAAAATTACCTTTCACACTTGCCCACAATATACAGTGATGTGAATATCTAATTGTATAGTTATTTTTTTGAATAAAAAGCAAACTGCAAGCTGGATATACGGTCATGTTTACAATCTCACAGTTCTAGAGCGAGACATGAGGATGGAGGTTTCAAGGCCGGCTTTGCCGATGCAGAAAAACCGCAGGTAATGGTGTACCTGTGTGGGATTCTCAAAGGATTCCAGACCAATCAAGACTCTGTCTCAAAAAGAAATACAGAAATGGAATGAATTCCAGATGGAAAAGTACTGAGACATGGAATTACATTCCTAAATTTTGGCAAGAAAAAAGAATTTGGTGAAAGAGAAGAAGCTTATACCTATGAATTAGCATTACAGTCTTAGGAAGATCAACTATCAAGAAATTGTAGGGGGCCATTTAGATGTCTTAGAAGGTAAAGACACTTGCTGTCAAGTGAGAAGACCTAAATTCAACCCTGAGACCTACACTGTGGAGAGAAAGAAACAATTTCCCTAAAGTTGTTTCTGACCACCACAATTTGGGATCTAAAACTACATTTTGATGAGTTGTAGTTTTTTGTAATGGTATTTATATATTAAAAGAGAAGTTTCTTTGTTGGAGAATGAGGACTATAGTTATCTGTGTGTAAGAAAAAAATATTTAGAATATGGTTAAGGATTATGATGTTTTAGTAAAGTGGCAGTTTCAGGTTTTTCTCCAAGATCATGTCTTCACTAGCCTTGGGTAATTGGTTAGATTTCCAGTACCAGGCATGTTTTCCTTCTTGTTGAACCAGTCCTTATATCCAGTTACAGAGCTGTTGATTACTGCCAATGTATGTGTGCACTACGTTACTACCGCACCCTAAGGGTTATCATGCCATACTGGTAGTTGCTGTGGTAGAACTATTGGTGGCATCCCTCCTCTGGAAGTTTGATTAGTATTTTTTGATAACATGAAAGCTTATCCCCAGGAAAGAGACATTTTGGGGCCATTATATCTGAAGTCCATGGTTGTTCAGCAATGGGGACTCACTTTCCACATCTGGGGGCAAACAAGGACAATAAAAATACCCAACAGTGTTGTAAGAAATGGAAACAATCTAAATGTCCTTCAACCAAAAATGGGAAAATGTGGCATATGTACACTGTAAAAAATATTTTTCAGTTGCAAAGAAAAATGAAATAATGAACTTTGCAAGCAAACTATATAACTAGAAAAAATCATATTTAGTGAGGTAACTCAGATTTCAAAAGACAAATTCTGCCTGTTCTTTCTCATCAGAAGCACTTAACTCTAAATCTTCAGTTATGAATACACATTCTGGATTAACTGCAGAAACCATGAAAGCAAAAAGACACCATTCCTGAGTAGGGAGGTGGGGAACCAAATACAAGTGGGGAATAGCAGGTTGCAAGTGGCCCTGATGAGGGAAGTGGGGGGAAAAAGGAGTACTCTAATACAGAGCAGGGGGAGATAAATTCAGAAGACGCCAGAAAAAGTACAGTAACAGTGGGAATGTCTGAGAACATCATAAAGACTCATACAATTAACTATCTAACTTAAAAAAAGAATCTATAATATGCATAACTATTTGGATAAATATAAATACATACTTTAAAGAAAACTTTGTTGTCTCATCTAACAATTCTCCCTCCAGGAACCAAAGACCATATACCAAATTCCACACACCAACAATGAGAAGCCTTCTTCTGAGTTGCTCTAAGCTATTCTTTTTATAAGAATCTGAGCCTGGTCTTGTTACCAGTTTCCTAGTTGGACCTAATTTCAGTGTCTTAAGATTGTAAACATAGAGCCAGGACAATAGAAGAACAGCAATCTGATGCTCTTATCTAATTAATTATGTGAATAAAAACCAGGAGTCAGATATTGTGGCAAAAAACCCGAAAGATCAAAGGAACAGAGGAGAAGCCACCAGTGATTTCCTACCTGTTTCATTCCTCCAACCAAAAAGGCTGTCTCACCTTACCACTTTCTATTTCTCTCTCTACAGTCCTCCAAACCTGTGTGGCTAACTAGTGGCTAGCTCCACCATATGTCCTCCAATCAAGCTTTATTTGTCAGAACACAAACAAAATATCACACATTTCCCCTTTTTGTCTAAATAAAAAGCAAATGTTTTAACTAACAGAAAAATGATATACAATAAGTACAGTAACTATATATAAATAGATACAGGCAATAATTATATAACAATGACTAGTCCATTAGCATTTAACAAATTCAGAGAAAACACACCATTATTTTTCCTATCTTGGTGAGTAGAAAGTGTTGTATTTAAATCACTTTTTATCCTAACTTGCATTATCAAACCAAAACACTTTATATGTCTCTCAACCTTATACATTTTACACCTCTTTTGTGAGTTTCTTTTCTGAATTTGTTAAAAAGAAAAACTATAACTATCTAGTCTCCAACTCCATCAGAGACCTGAGAAGGATATAACAATACCTTCTCATAATAAACAGGAAGTGCAGAACAAAGAATTTCCAAAACTAAGAAATGACAGAAACAGCTGTATAGTGGTATTTTATTTGTATTGAAATGTGATTTTATTTGTATGTTAATAAATAAAGTTGCCTAGGGGTCAGAGCTATTAGCAAGCCATAGCGAAAGCCAGGGTGGTGGTGGTGCAGGCCTTTAATTCCAGCACTTGGTAGGCAGAGCTAAGTCGATCTCTGTGTGTTCAAGGATACAGCCAGCATTGGAGACACATGCCTTTAATCTCAGTACCAACCATAGAAGACCTGGAGTGACCTACAGACAGGCAGTGATGAGATGGTCATGTGGTTGGGTTTACAACCAATGAGAAGGCAGAACAGAAAGTCTATTTAAAGACAAACACACAGGAAGTAGGTGTCTCTTGGCTGTAGAGGATCGCTGGAGTAGGAAGGGTAAGGCTCTTAGCTCTGACCTCTTGGCTTTCTTCTCTGAATCGGCTCTTTGTTTCTTATTCAATAAGATGGTTGGTTACTTCTACATTTGGTGCCCAATGTGACAAGAATCCATTAAAAACCACTTGGCTTGGCAGCAGGTCTGGTTTCCTGCCTGGGCGGCCCAGCTCCCTAGCGGGGCCCAGGTCAGCTTGGTCTCAGGACGGACTGAACACAGCCATAAGCGGTTAGCTGCAGCTGGAGCTACTTGCATAAAGTGGTACTACAAACTACTTAGACCTGGCCTGAGGAACAGGGCCCCTGCCTGTAAAGCCAACGCACAAGGTCCGAGCTTAAGGAAGCCGAGCCAGGCTTGACTCGGCTCAAGCAGGAACACGTGGATGGATTTAAGCTTTTAGCCAGAATTTGTGGCTTCTCTCTCTCTCTCTCTCTCTCTCTCTCTCTCTGGATTCACACCTCGGATACTAGGTGGCTGTTTTGAAATTCCCTTGGGTTTCTACTGTTCTACGCAGACTTGGTAAGCCAATTAACATATCAGATATTTTAAAGAAAACTATTTAAAGAGAATTTTTTTCCACGTTTAAAAAAAATGGGTTTTATGTGTACATTGGGGAAAATTGGGCTTTGTTTGAAATTTTAGGCAGTCTGAAAATGGAAGTATATGAGAAGATTAATGTTGATCGAATTATGCAGTTTATTACCTTTCTTATCCTCATTTTGCTATTCAAAAAGATAGTCAATTTAAGTGCCAGGATAAAAGTTTTAGAAAAACCTGTTAAACCTGTTAAAATGAATTGTAGAGAAATTCAAATTCAGGCAGACGAAATTAACAGTGAAGTTGTTTCAAGACTGAATCATAAGGTTACAGAAAGAAAGCCTGTTTTCACACAGTCACCCTTAATTTATCCAGTAGCCGTACAGCAGCTACCTGGTGAAGAGAATGGACAAAATACTTGGATTCCAATTGAAATGTTAGACTTACGAAGATTTAAGGAGGCAATAGCATCTTATGGCATGCATTCCCCATGTGTAAAGCAAATGTTAAACACATGGTCAACTTGTAATAGGATTCTAACACAGGACTGGCAGGAGCTGGCACAGGCTGTTCTTGAACCCAGACAAAACCTCCAGTGGAAAATGTGGTTTAAAGATGAGGCTAAAAACATAGAAAAACAATGGAAGGATAAAGGAACACAAGTCTGCCAGGATCAGCTTATTGGAGAAGGCCAATATGCTTCAGTACAAACGCAATGTTTATATGATGTCCAAACCCTAATTCTATGTCAAACAGCAGCCTTGAATGCATGGGACAGAGTTGAGGAACCAGGAAAAAAAACCGAGTCATTTACAAAGGTTATACAGGGCCCAAAAGAATCTTTCACATATTTTTTTTCCCATGAATGACGATGATGTCATTCATTTGGAGGATATCTGGCGGTCGCGGGAATCGAACTCGCCACCTTGGCCACCGCGGGCGGGCGCCTGTCCTCAGAGCCACCTCTCTGTGTCGCTGAATCTTTCATATATTTCTTACAAAGATTGACTTCAGCAGTATAGAGAATGGTCTCAAATTCAGAGGCTAGTCAGATAATAATCGAATCTTCGGGCTTTGAGAACGCAAATGCAGCATGCAAAAGAATAATCAGGCTGTTAAAGGCAAGATCTGCACCCTTGGAAGATTGGATTAGAGACACGGTTAATGTTGAGGCTCATGACCATGATGATATGTGGGTAGGAGAAGCAATTTCAAAAGTTTTGAGAAATGTTAGAAGTTTTGGATGTGGAAAGCAAGGACATTTGAAAAGGGACTGTAAACAGGTCATTCCTAGAAATAATGTTTCTTCAAGGAACAATGGTAACAGAATGCCCCTTCCTTCTGGAGTATGCAGAAGGTGTGGTAAGGGAAAACACTGGACCAACGAGTGTAGATCAACAAGGGACAGACAAGGTAATCCTTTGCCTCAGGCTTAGGGAATCCCAGAGGGGCCCCAGGCAGGCCCCCAAAGCAAATCCAGTTCAAATCTTTCCTGCAGTTATAGAGGAAACCCCTACTCAAAGCAATTAAATAACCAAATGCCTATTGAAATAAATCATGCTGGTCAGGATGATGAAACAGAGAGAATAGGAAATTCAGGAAAAAACATAAAGAAAATTTTTTGGCAAACTTCTATTAATGAACAAAGACCAAAATTAACGATAAAAATAAATGGTGTTTTGTTGTCTGGTCTGGTAGACACAGGTGCAGACGTTACCATAATTGCACCAGAATTTTGGCATCCAACTTGGCCTCGTCAGGAGGTAAATGTTCAACTGTTAGGAATTGGGACATTATCTTGAGTGAAACAAAGTGCAAGATGGCTCGAATGTATAGGTCCAGAAGGACAGAGAGCAAAATTAAAACCATATGTGGCTAACTTGTTGCAACAATGGAATACTCAGATTAACATCCCTCCAGTCTCAGAAACAAGTAATAAACTAGCACATGTTTCTGAGAGAAATATTAGAAGGCATTATTCTGAGTGGTCACCAGCAATCCATATTATACAAGAACAGGGCACAACAACTGATGATCTCCCAAAGACACCAACAGCTCTACCTTTAAAATGGTCAACAGACAAGCCTGTATGGGTTCAGCAGTGGCCTTTAACAACAGAGAAACTCCAGGCTTTATAAGAGCTGGTTGAAGAACAGTTAAATGCTCAGCATATTGAAGAATCAACTAGCCCTTGAATTCTCCTGTATTTGTTATTAAAAAGAAATCTGGTAAATGGAGAATGGTAACAGACCTTAGAGCAATTAACAAAGTAATTCAGCCAATGGGCTCTCTACGATCTGGAATTCCTTTGCCTACTCTGTTACCAAAAGGATGGCCTCTCATAGTTATTGATTTAAAAGACTGTTTCTTTTCAATACCCTTACAAGAAAAAGACAGAGAAAGATTTGCTTTCACAGTGCCTACTTATAATAATCCTCAACTGGTTAAAAGATTTCAATGGAGGGTCCTCCCACAGGGAATGTTGAATAGCCCAACTCTGTGTCAATATTTTGTACAACAGCCATTGGAAGTGGTACGTAAAAAATTTCCTAAATCTGTAATTTATCATTATATGGATGATATTTTACTAGCTGACTCAAATGCAGATACTTTAGAAAGAATGTTTGAAGAAGTAAAGAAAATTTTGCCTTCCTGGAGATTACAAATTGCTCCTAAAAAGATACAAAGAGGAGATTCTATTAATTATTTAGGATATAAAATAGAACTACAAAAAATTAGACCCCAAAAGGTACAAAATGTATATATATTAATTTTTATAAATTTTGAGATAATATTTATACCTTAAGAAAAGTTTTAAAGACTCAAAATAAAACCAAATATTATGAGATTAGTGGCAATAGAATAGTCCCTTAATTTTGGATTTTCTTCTGTCCCATATTAGGTGTCTCTTTTGACATGAGACAGAGATTTTAGATTTTCTTTTTAATAAGCACACTTGAGTTTAGAGAAGGAGAGAGCCACACTCTAACTCCAAAGTCAGCTTTAAATTTTAATTTAACTAGGACTACAAAAAGACCATTTGCATTATATGTTTGTAGAGAACAGCAAAAACAAACATTTGGGAAGATTTACAAAATTTTATTCTGTTGAAAATGTGGTATACCAATAGGCTGATTTACTCTTTTTCCTGGGAAATTTTCTCTGGATGATTTCTCCTTTTCTTCAGATGTTTCATTTGTCCAGTGATCTTCCAATTCCTTAGCTGGATGCCTTTATTCTCCTGGAAAGACAAAAATAAAACCCTGTCACAACCCTAACTTTGGAAAGTTTCTTTTTTTGCAAGTTATATCTGATCAAATGTGATGCATTTGTTAGACTTATAAGTTACTTTAGATGATTGAATGGTCATACTGGTTGATGAATTATTACCTCTTCTAATAGAGATGTCTCTCTTGTTCAAATCTAACCTTTACCAATTTTGATGATATCCATAGCTTTTTGCCCATGGAAACTAAAGAAAAACCTCTTCCACAATATAACACATATCTTGGTATACATTCTAAGGTCAGAACATCTTTAAAATATACAGGCTGATTTAATGAAGTTTGGTTTTAAAAAGAACAAGTAGTACATTTCTTTTTCATTTCCTTGGATTGTTGTCAAGTAATGTAAAAATATTTTTCAAACCCTTGCTATTGACATGGTGCTTCTAATGAAATTCTGAGGCTTGTACCACATTTCCTACGAATAGCTGATCAATTTTATCATTACCTGGTGCTAAAGGGCCTGATAGAAGTATAGGAGATCTAATATGTGTTATAAATAAGGATGATTTCTATTTCTGATTATTTCTTTTAACTGAATAAATAACAAAGTCAATTCTGTATCACCAGTAATAAATTCAGCAGTTTTAATATGTAAAGCAAATCTTTCTGCATATTGAGAGTCAGTAACTATATTAAGAAGTTCTGGGAAATCTAATAATACCATAAGAATAGCATTTAATTCTGACTTTTGAACAGAATAATAAGGACTTTGGACCAACTTTATTCAAATTTCCTAATTTATAATCTGCTTTTCTTGATTTGTTTGCATGAGTATAGAATGTAGTGACTCCAGAAATTGATGTTCCCCATATCATGTGAGGAAGGATCCAGTTAGTTCTCTTTATAAACTGAATTCTGTTACTTTTGGGATACTTGTTGTTAATATCTTCCAAAAAATTCCTGCAAGCTCTTTACCAATGTTAATTTTCTGCCCATAAAGAGGAAATTCCAGCCTTAGTAAAAGATACTACAATTTCTGCTGGGTCTATTCCTGCTAATTGATGAAGAGTCAATTTTACTTTTAGAATTATCTCAGAAACCTTTTTTTTTTTTTTTTGTTTTTCGAGACAGGGTTTCTCTGTGTAGCTTTGCGCCTTTCCTGGAACTCTCTTGGTAGCCCAGGCTGGCCTCGAACTCACAGAGATCCGCCTGCCTCTGCCTCACGAGTGCTGGGATTAAAGGCGTGCGCCACCACCGCCCGGCCAGAAACCTTTTCTACACAGGTTTTTATTTTTTAATCTGTTTGTGTGGTAAAAATATCCATTCTAAGTTTTTATCTTCCCTTTGCATTAAAATTCCTGTAGGGGAATTATAGAAGGTAAAATGACCAGAATACAATCAAGCTCTGGATTCAAAGTATCCACATGTGCATCCTGTAATTTCTTTACTACCAGAGCCAATTCTCTCTCAGCTTCAGCTGATAATTTTCTTGGAATATTTAAGTCATTATCAGCTTATAAAGTTTGAAATAAATTATTTAGTTCTTGAGTTGTTAATTCAATTATGGGTCATAGCCAGTTAATATCTCCTAGCAATTTTTGAAAGTCAATTAATCTCTCTTGATTTATACCTTTTGAGATTGTATATTTGTAGACCTATTTTATATCCCAGGTAATTAATAGTATCACCTTTTTGTATATTTTCAGGCACAGTTTGTAATCCCCAACAAGGCAAATTTTTCTCTAGTGTATCTACATTTGAACCAGCTAGTAAGACATCATCCATATAATAGTAAATTATAGACTGAGGAAACTATACATGAATCATTTCCAACAGTGGTCATACAAAATATTGGCACAAGGTGGGGCTGTTTAATATGCCTTGTGGGAGAACCTTCCATTGATATTTTTAACAGGCTGTGAATTATTATAAGTAGGCACCATGAAGGCAAATTTTTTTCTATCCTTTTCTTGTAAAGGTATAGTAAAGGAACAGTCTTTTAAATTAATAACTATAATAGACCATCTTTTGGGTAATAGAGAATGCAAGGGAATCCCAGGCTGTAAAGAACTCATTGGCTGAATCACCTTATTAATAGCTCTTAGATCTGTTACCATTGTCCATTTTCCAGATTTCTTTTTAATAACAAATATAGGAGAATCCCAAGGACTTGTGAATTCTTCAATATATTGGGCATTTAGCTGCTCCTGTCCCAGCTGTTCTAAGACCTGTAATTTCTCTGATGTCAGAAGCCATTGTTCCACCCAGACAAGTTTGTCAGTTAGTCATTAAAGGTGGGGATATTGGTAACTTTGAAAGATCAGAAGCTGTTGTGCCTTGCTTTTGTGTAACTGAATTATTGGTGACTGTTCTTTATACTAACTTTTAACATTTTCCCCAGAAACACACCTTAGTTTATGGTTTGTTTCTGAGATTGGAGGAATTTTCCCCAGAAACACACCTTAGTTTATGGTTTGTTTCTGAGATTGGAGGAATATTAATCTGATATTCCATTGCTATAACTAATTATGTCCCTGTAAATTTATTGCTATATTAACCACATATGGATTTATTAATCCTTTCTGTCATTCTGGCACTATACATTCAACCCACATTGTGCTTTGTTTTACCTGAGATAAAATTCCAGTCCCTAAAACCTGAACATTTACCTCCTGAAGAGATCAATTTGGATGCAAAGATTTCAGTGCAATTATTGTTACATCTGTTCCCATGTCTATAAAACCTTCTATTACAATGTCATTTATCAGTATTTTTAGGTTTCGTCTTTGATCATTTATAGAAGTTTGCCAAAATATTTGCTTTATGGTTTCTCCTGAAAATTTTGTTTTATCTTCTAAATCTATTCTATCATCCAGAATAGTATTTTTTTTAACAATAGGCATCAGGTCATTAAATTGCTCTAGAGAGAATTTTCTTCTATGGTGACAGGAAATGACTGAACCAAATTTGACATGGAGGTCAGTGATAGGCCCCTCAAGGCATTTCTCAATGGCAAACTATTACCCTTACTGTCCCTTGTTAATCTGCATTCATTGGTCCAATATTGGACTTTGCTGCACCTTCTGAATACTCCAGAAGGCAAGGGCCTTTTGTTTGGATTAGGAGAAACATTGTTTCTAAGAATGTCCTGTCTACAATCATTTTTTGAGTGACCTTGTTTGCCACAGTTAAAACATCTGACATTTTGATTTTTCTTCAACTTTGGAAATCACCTCTCCTATCCAAGCATCATCATGGTTTTGAGATTCAATATTGGCTGTATCTCAGATCCATTCCTCTATGGGTGCTGATCTTGCCATTGAAGACCTAATTACCCCTTTGCATTGTGAATTAGAATCTTCAAAAGCCAAATTATTATTTGTCTAGATTCTGAATTTGGTATCTTTTTTTTACAGTTGAAGTCAATCTTTGCTAAAAACAACAACAACAACAACAAACAGTGAAGGTTTCTTTCTTTTGGGCCCTGTATAACTTGAGTAAATGACTCAGTTTTCTTTCTGACTTTTCTGTCCCAAGCATTCAAAGCTGTTGCATGGCATAGAGCCAGTGTGTGGTCAACATACAGAAACTGTCTTTGTGCATCAGCATAATCACTGTATCCAAGAAGTTGGTCTTGGGAAATTTCAATACCTCTAGCCTTACTTCATTGTTGATTGATCCTTGCCTTATCTTTCTACGAGGTTCTCAATAGTAATTGAAGACCAGGTTCCATTACTGTTGCAACCAAGTATTTCCAGTCTTGTGGGACAATTCTGTTACTAGTTGGCCATGAATTTAACATCTGTTTCACAAAAGATGAATGCATACCATGAGACTATCATTTACTTAAATCTCCTCAAACTGAATATTTCCACAGGAATATAGTCAGCTCTTCCATAGCTTTAGGGATAACTGTCATTTGGCAGTTGTTCCTGTGAGGTGATTGAATACATTAAGATTGCTTAAGATTGCTTGTTTGATAACTTTGGGATGTTCCTCTCCAATTTTATAATGTAATGGTGAGGTTCATTCTTCTTTAAATTCCTCTGTCTTTGTATGAATATCTCTATTATCTGTTTTAGTTCATTTTGTAAGTCTTGTAACTTATCAGTCAACATGGCACTATTTTGTCTAGTAACTTTTTCTAAGGCCTGTATCTTGGCACCCATATCAACCAACATTTTTAGGATAAAACAAGAATTATCAAACCGATAGTGATTATAATTAACATTATGTAAATCACAGCTAAGTTAATTGTTCCATTTTCAAACCATCTATTGTCTAATCATACAGAGACATAACTTCCTCCATCAAAATAGTATTTCCCACTTTTTAATATGGGAAAAAACTCATCTTTTTAAATGAATTCCTTCCTTTAAGAATTCACAATTGTCTTACCAAATCTGCTGACGATGATGAAGAAGTGTAAGTCTGGCTGCTGCCAAATAGTACATCTGAGTAGAGAACACAGGTGGTGCACAGCCTGGCTGAGGATAACTGCCATTGATCACATGTCAGCAGCTTGAGGAGGGGGTTTAGGGAAAGCCCACAACCCGCCAAAGAACTAGCTGTCTGAAAGGAGGACAGGGGGAATGTGTGAAAGCAGGACATGTGACCATCAGGAGGTAAAAGCACAGAGCTGCCTGAAAGCTGAGCTGGCTGGTGGTGAGAGGCTGAATCCAGGAGCATTCACCACCCAAGCACTGGTGGAATTTGGGGCCTGTGGAGATTACCCTAAAGAGGCTGCAAAAGGAAAATCCCAGACTTGCTCAGATGGCTTGGGGAAGAAAGGGAAAGCCAGCCAGTGGTGCAGTGACTCTGCTGGGTGCCAGTTCACGTGTGTGCAGCTCCAGCATGTGCTGGTAGCTGCAACACCACTGGCAAGCAGCGAATTTGTGCCCCAAAAGTTGGAAGACGCATAAATCTAATTAATCTTATCAATAAAAACCAAGAGTCAGATATCAGAGTAAAAACCTGAAAGATCAAAGAAGCAGGAGAGCAGCCACCAGTGACATCCATTCCTCTGACCAAAAGGCCTGAGACAGGATCTGCCTTACCACTTTCTGTCCCTTTTTCTACAGTCCTCAAACCTCTATGGTCAACTAGTGGATAGCCCCACCCTCTGACTCCAAGTAAGCTCCATTTGTCAGAAAACAAACAAAATATCACACATTTCCCTTTTTTGTCTAAATAAAAAGAGAATGTTTTACCTGCTTATGGCTTCAGAAGGTGAGAGTCCATTATGACAGAGTGAAGGCACAATGGCAAGAACAGATGAAAGTTTAAATCTCAAGCTACATGCAGAACAGAGAGATAATGAGACAATAAGAATCACAGGACTTTATTGAAGGCTCAAAACCAACCCCCAATGACACACCTCCTCCAACAAGGCCATAACCCTTATTCCTTCACAAACAGTTCCACCAGCTAGGGACCAAGTTATTCAACGACGAGCCTAGGGGGTCCATTCTCATACAAATCACCCTACAACTATACAGCTTAATTACTAAATTTATTAATCTTTACATTAATTACATCAAGTAGCTAAGCTGTACAATGTATAGATATGCAATTAATTAAACAAGAAAAATTTCATCTAATAAATTTTGTCATGTGATCCATTACAATCCTTTAAAAGTAAAATATCATCACAGTTTGGTAATGGATAATTTGGTAATGGATAATGCAAAATTCAATGAACATGTAATGATATATATATATATAAAACAAATATTATCTGCTATGTTATCTGATCCTCTATAAAGGGAATTCCTAAAAAGTTCTTTGCCTTATTGATTGTTATAAGAATTATCCCAGACTCTCTGATCTATCTATCCATGAATGGTATATTTATTTGAATTAGAATATATGAGGACTACAATGTGGAAATTTGGGTAGACATGTAAAGAAGTAACATTCAAGCTCTAAATGCCTTGATTGGTGCATTTAAAGTTTTCCTAAAGAAACAAGTAGACACTTGTTTAAGGTAGATATGCAAAGGTAGCTATGCTTAAAGAAGAAAACTCAAATCTTACCAGACAATGGCAACAAAACTGAAAAGAGGCCTACTGGAAGGCAGTGGGAGAGCCCAGAGAGATCTGTGCGAGATCAAAACAGAAGAATCTAGATAAGGAATATCTGTACTTAGGTATTGACCCAAGAAAGAATGACTAAATAATTTCCAGGGAGGATGTCTTAGTTACTGTTCTATTGATGTGAGGAAACATCATGACCAAGGAAACTTATAAAAAGACAACATTTAATAAGGGCCTACTTAGAGTCTCAGAAGGTTAGTCCATGATCATCATGGTGGGGCGCATGGTAGCAACGAGAATGGCCTGGTGCTTGATCAGTACTACAGAACTCACATCTGATACTCAAGTTGTAGGCAGAGGGAAATGATAGAGAAAGACAGAGAGAGGTGGAAATGATGTAAATAAAGTACTTCTGAATAAAAGTATTGCATTAAAAATGTAATAAGAAGCACAAAGATATTACTCCCCGATGGACTAGTAGTTGTCCAATTCATGTAAGATGCTGAGTTTAACTCCTGGTACCACAAAAATAAACTAAATAAAAAAACTTGAGTATTTCCCTTTGCATGTCATCATTTATATATCATCTAGCTTTACAAAAGACATAAATAAATGAACTACTGCTAAATCAACTTATAAATTAAAACTTATCTCAACAAAAAGAACCAAACTATGGTTTATATTAGGAACTAATGAAGAGTTTAGAATTCACACACACACACACACACACACATATGGGGTGTATCGTGTGTGTGTGTGTGTGTGTGTGTGTGTGTGTGTGTGAAGAGAGTTCTTAGTGGAATCAGTCCCTTCCTATCAGATAGCAACATACATGTGTGTGAACTTCTCTCATTTATTTTTACTTACTTTATAGGTAGTAAGCTGGGAATTTCAAATTCCATATAATGTCAGTGATTCCTGTTCATGCTTACTGCCTAGAATTCTGGAATTCTTTATTGAACTCCAGGTTTATTTATTAAACACTATTTAATATTCTCTTTGGATATAACAAGGAAGAAAAATTCTTATGTCTCACTTTAGAACTTTTAAAATGCTCCTACCCCAAATACATAGTCTTTTCACCATCTTCATCTGAAATTATAAAAAAACATCATTCTAGTATTTATGACTCTAAATTTTATAGATATTATTTGTACCTTACTTATTCTTTTACATTCACAATCTAGATTTTATTGTAGACATATGTTGGGAAACCATTGATTCTTTATGCCTGAAATTGACAAAGCACAAAAGAAAGTTAAGCACAATCACTTGGCTTTCCAGGAGCTATAAAAAGGAACAGAGATGTCTTTGGTCTTGTGACTTCAACATATTAATAGCTTTTGGAATCAAGAGCAGGGGAGACACTCTAAACAATCATAACTCAAACAAATTTTTGTGATGAAATAAAATTACAGACATAAACTATTAGATTAAAAGTAAGATACCAAGTAGAATGTCTGAGTTAAGTAAAGGAATCAAAGAAAAAATAAGCTCATGATCTTTCCACGAATATCACATAATCTCATAGTAGTTATAATTAGTTTACAAAAATCAGAGACAAACATGGAGAATAGAGGTAAAAATATCACTAGAGCCCAGCTATTATAATGCCAAGACCTGAATAATCAAACACAGCCAAAGCACAAGAGAATGACCATAAAAATGAATTCATGAAGATGATAGAGGCTTTAAATAGTATATGAAAAAAATACCTTAAAGAAACTGAGGAAGATGCAAAAAATTTTGGAAGAAATCAATAAAGCCTTAAAAGAAAGCCAAGAAAAAAAAAACAGAGAGTTGAAGAAAATTGTTCAAGACATGTAATCGAAATAGAAGTAACAAAGAAAACAGAAACTGAGGGAATCCAAAAAATGGAAAATCTGGGTAAGCAAACAGGAACTACAGATGCAGGCATCACCAACAGAAAGAAGAGATGGAAGAGGGAATCTCAAAATTTGAAGACATGATAGAGGAAATAGACTCATCAATCAAAGAAAATATTAAATCTAAAAATTTCCTAACACAAAATATTCAGGAAATGTGGGACACTATGAAAAGACCAAACATAATAATAGGAATAGAAGAAGAAGAAGAAACCCAGCTTAAAAACCCAGAGAATATATTTAACTAACTCATAGGAGAAAATTTTCTCAACTTAAAGAAGAACGTTCCTCTGAAAGTACAACAAGCTTAAAGGAAACCACATACATTGGAGCAGAAAAGAAAATCTCCTTGCCACACAATAATCAAAACACTAAACACATAGAACAAAGAAAGAATATTAAAAGACACAAGGGAAAGAGGCAAAATAACATAAAGGCAGACCTGTTACAATCACACTTGACTTCTTGAAAGAAATCTTAAAATGCAGAAGGGCCTGTACTGATATCTTGCAGGCACTAAGAGACTAAAATGCCAGCCCAGGCTACTATACCTAGAAAAAATTTTAATCACCATATATGGAAAAAAGAGATATCTCATGATAAAGTCAAATGAAAAAAAAACTCTATTCACAAATCTAGCCCTACACAGGTACAAGAAGGAAAAATCCAACCCCAAGAAGTTAACTGCACTCACAATAACACAGATAATAATATCACACCAGTAAAATCCAAAGAAGGAACACACACACACACTCACACACACACACACACCACACACTAACACAATACCACCACCTCCAAAAAAGTAACAGGAATAAAAAAATCAGTGGTCATTAATATCCCTCAGTATCAATGTATTCAATTTGCCAATATAAAGACACAGACTAATGAAATGGATACATAAACCAGATCCCTCATTCTGCTTCATACAAGAAACACACAACATCAAAGACAGACATAACCTCAGAATGAAGGGTTAGAAAAAGACTTTCCAATCAAATGAACCTAACAAACAAACTGGCATAGCTGCTCTGATATCTAACAAACTAGACTTCCAACCCAGATAAATCAAAAGAGGTGGAGCAGGACATTTGAAAAAAGGAAAAATCAACCTAGATGATGTCTCAGTTGTTGACATTTATGCCCCAAATATGAGTCCCCGAATTTTTAAAAGAAACATGACTAAAGCATAAATCACACATAGAACCCCACACAATAATAGTGGGAGTCTGTAACACCCCACTCTCGCCAAGGGACAGGTCATCCAGACAGAAACTAAACAGATAAATAATGAACCTACAGATCTTATGACTCAAATGGATCTAACAGATATCTACAGAACATTTCACCCAAACAAAAAAGAACATACCTGTTTTTTCAGAACTGCATGGAACCTTCTCCAAAATTGACCATATACTTCACCACAAGCAAATCTGAACAGATACAAAAATTTGCAATAACCACCTGTAGCTTATCAGACCACTGTTGATTAAAGCTGGATTTCAACAACAGCAATAACCAGAAGCCTACAAACTCATTGGAAATTGAACAACTCTCTACTGAGTTACCATTGGGTCAAAGAAGAAATAAATGAGGTTAAAACTTCTTAGAATTCAATGAAAATGAATGCACAACATATGCAAACTTATGGGACACAAGGAAAGCAGTGCCAGAAAAAAAGTTCATAGCACTAAGTGCCTTAATGAAGCATTTGGAAAGATCTCATACTAGTAAATTAACAATGCACCCAAAAGCTAACAGGAGTAAATGTTAGGAAATAAACTGAGGGCTGAAAACAATAAATTAGAAATGAAGAGAAAAATACAAAGAATCAATAAAAAAGAGTTAGTTCTTCAGTACTTTGAGAAAATCAACAAAATAGACAAACTGTTATCCAAACTAACAAAAAGGCAGAAAAAAGAATATCCAAATGAACAAAATCAGAAATGAAAAGGGGAACATAATAACAGACTCCAAGGAAACCCATAGAATCATACTTCAAAAAACTGTACTCTGCAAAATTAGAAAATCTAAAAGAAATTGACAAATGTTTGATAAGTGCCACTTACCAAAGTTACATCAAGATCAGATAAACATTTAAATAAACCAATAACCCCTAAGGAAATAGAACCCGTCATTAAAAGTCTCCTAACCAAAAACAGGGCCAGATGGTTTTAACACAGAAATCTACCAGACTTTCAAAGAAGAGATAATGCCAGTACTCTTTAAATTATTCCAGAAAATAGAAATAGCAAAAACATTGCCAAATTCTTTTTCTGAGGCCACAGTTACCCTCATACACAAACCCCAAAAAACCCAACAAAGAAAGAGAATTACAGACCAATTTCACTCATGAATATTAATGCAAAGATACTAAATAAAAAACTTGCAAACCTAATCCAGGAACACATCAAAAATATCATCCACTGTCACCAAGTAAGATTCATCCCAAATGATGACTCAACATATGAAAATCTGTCAATGTAATCCACCATACAAACAAATGGAAAGAAAAAACCACATGATCATCTTATAAGCTGCTGAAAATCCTTCGACTAAATCCAATATCACTTCATAAGAATACAAGGAACATACCTAAGCATAATAAAAGGAATATACAGCAAGCCCACATCCAACATCAAATTAAATGGAGAGAAACTCAAAGCAATTTTACTTAAATCAGGATCAAGACAAGGCTGTCCTCTCTCCAAATATCTATTCAATATAGTACATGAAATTCTAACTAGAGCAGTAAGACAACAACAATATATCAAAGGGTACAAATTAGAAAAAAAAGAAGTCAAAGTATAGCTAATTGCAGATGACATAATAGTATACCTAAGCAACCCCCAAAACTTACCAGGACCTCCTACAGCTGATAAACATCTTTAGTCACGTGGCTGGATATAAGATTAATAAAAAAATCAGTAGCCCTCCTATATACAGAAGATGAATGGGCTGAGAAAGAAATCAGATAATCAACACCTATTACAATAGCCTCAAATAATATAAAAATATCTAGGTGTAACTCTAGCCAAGCAAGTGAAAGACCTATATGACAAGAACTTCAAGTCTTTGAAAAAAAGAAAAAAGACAAAAGAACACTCTCTCATATTCACGGATAGGTAGGATTAACATATTAAAATGGCCATCTTGTGAAAAGCAACCTACAGATTCAATGCAATTGCAATTAAAACCCAACACAATTATTTACAGGCTTATGAAAACAAAACAATGCTCAACTTCATATGGAAAAAACAGGATAGCTAAAATAATTCTGTACAATTAAATAACTTCCAGAGGTATAACCATTGCTGGTTTCAAGCTATACTACAGAGATATAGTAATAAAAACCACATGGTATTGGTACAAAAAGAGATAAGTATGCTGTGCAACAATCCTTTTCTATACTATGAACATGTATTACTCTCATTGGTTAATAAAAACCCTGAAGTGGTAGCTGGGCAGGAAGTTAGGTAAGAAAGCCAAACTGAGAATGCTGGGTAGGAGAAGGGCAGAGTCAAGGAGATGCCAGCCAGCTGCTAGGGAAGAAAGACGTGTAGAAAATAAGGGTAACAACCCATCACAGCCCACTAGCCAGCCAGCAGGCAAGGGTCCTGCAGGCAGGCCTTGACAACACCTTTGGACCCTGTAATCTACAAGTCCCACTTAGCCCTCTAAACCCACCCATCTCCCATGACCTCAGTGGCTCCCTGATACACAGATACTACCTGCACCAATCTCAAGAAGAACAATCCCCAGGGACACTGACACTACTTGCACCAATTGTATGAAGAGTGATCCCCAGAGGCACAGGCACTCCCTGCACCAACTGGAGGAAGAGATGGGTAGACGCTAGAGCAAGAATATATCAACAACATAAAGAGCAATATGGCAGCACAGAATCTAGCAATTCTACAATGGCTAGACCTGAACATCCCAATGTAGAAGAAACAGAAGAAAATGACCTTTAAAAATAACTTTATGAAGATGATAGAGGCCCTTAAAGAGGAAATGAAGAATTTCCTTAAAGAAATTAAAGAAAAGACAAACAAATAATTGGAAAATTATTAAATCCCTTAATTAATTAAAAAATTAATAAATCCCTTAAAGAAAACTAAGAAAAAGCAATCAAACAGGTGAAGAAAACAGTTCAAGTCTTGAAAACTGAAATAGAAGCAATAAAGAAAACACAAACCAAGGGAATTCTGGAAGTGGAAAATCTAGGCAAATGAACAGGAACTATAGATGCAAGCACAACCAACCGAATCCAAGAGACAGGAAAGAGAATTTCTGGTATTAAAGATATAATAGAGGAAATAGATTCATTGGTCAAAAAAAACAATAAAACCAAGAAAGTAATAACACAAAATGTCCAAGATATCTGGAACACCATGGAAAGACCAAGCCTAAGGATAATAGGGATAGAAGAAGGAGAATAATATTGGCTCAAAGGCACAGAAAAATATACTCAACAAAATGACAGAAGAAAACTTTCAAAACCAAGCAAAAAATACATATGAAAGATACAAGAAGCTCACAGAACACCAATAGACTGGAACCCCCCAAAAGGCACCTCACTACATAATAATCAAACCACTAAACATAGAGAATAAAGAAAGAATTTTAAGAGCTGCAAAGGAAAAAGGTCAAGTAATATATAAAAGCAGACGCACCAGAATAACACCCAACTTCTCAGTGGAGTCTCTGAAAGTCAGAAGGTCATGGGCAGACATTATGAATACACTAAAAGACTACAAATGTCATCCCAGACTTCTATACCCAGCAAAACTTTGAAAAAACAAGATATTCTCTGACAAAACCAGATGTAAACAATACCTATCCACAAATCCAGCCCTACAGAAAGCACTGGAAGGAAAATGCTAACCCAAGGAAGTTAGATACACCTGTGAAAACACAGGCAATACATCATCTCACAACAGCAAATTCCAAAGAAAGAAAAAAACACACACTACCACCAAAAAATAACAAATAACAGGAATTAACAATCACTGGTCATTAATATAACATATCAATGAACTCCATTTTCCTATAAAAAGATAAAGGCTAACAGAATGAGTATGAAAACAGGATCCATCCTACTGCTGCATACAAAAACACACCTCAAATTCAAAGACAGACAATACCTTAGAGTAAAATGTTAGAAAAAGGCTTTCCAAACAAATGGATGTAAGAAGCATGCTGGTGTAGATATAGTTGTCTTGCCTGGGCTTGACTAGTTGCCCACATGCATATCATATTGCAAGAGACAATTAATGAAGAATTAAAAATTCTGATTTGAATTTTCTATTTTTTTAATGTCCGCATCCTTTTGGTCTATGAATGCAGATCAAGTGTGCATAGGAAAAACTAGCAGCGTCACAGACACTTGCCTCTGTGTCTAAATGTAACCCCTCGAGGTAGTATAAGTTTTGATATCAGGAGGGGTTAACCACACGGTTTTAAAGCTATACTATTTTACGATTCCAGGAGCTATAATGTCCTATGTGAAGGGAAACTGTGACTTTTACTGAAGACTTCAAAGGAGCAGATAGTGGTGATATAATCTGTGGCATGCCTTTAGCATGGAAGAGAACACCCTAATTCTAGTTAGAGGTCAGTGGAAGAAAAAAGTCAGAAAACGTCCCAGACAATTGAGAACTGGCATTGTCTCCATACAGGTGAAACCTGTACATAGATTCTAAAGTAGTGTTAATCTTTAAAAATACACATACAATAATTCAACCAAAAATGTGGTTAGCTCATAATCCTGTAGCGGAGAAATACTTTTTCATTTATTCAGAACAATGTTAAGTTATCTTAACAACAATGGTGAAATGTTTTAAATATCCTCATCACTGCTTTCTGCTACTTTTTATTTAGTATTGGAGACTGAAGTTCATGGGTCTGCACATGCCAGGCCATTACTGTGCTGTAAAGTACCCAGCCACCAATGTTTACTCTTCAGCTTTTGGAGTGAGGATGGTGTTTGGAATATATATTATCTGGATGAAGGATGTTGAACGTGGCAGTGACTAGGTACTGGAGTGGGACCTGCAGCCCTTGGGTTCTTTTCCAAATGACTCACACACTGTTCCATAAATAAGAATGGGTCTCTGACTCTTGTAGATTCTTGGGATTCTTCTCCACCTATTGTGTTGTCACGTCCAACCTTAATATGATATTTTTTCTATGCACACCTTATTTTTTTCTAATCCATCAGATCAAACCTTGATCCCACATCTAGTGACATAGCCAATCTGACCTCCCATGTCTGTGCCAGAACAAAGCTCTCAACTTCTTTTAGGATTCTGCTTACCTGTTCCCAAATCTATAGGTTCTTTCCATGCCACAACCACCTTTCCATCCAAGTAGGCCTACACACACCTCCAGGCCCTGACCAGAAGGTAAATCCTGCACACCACTCCATTCTCTTCTGTCTTCAAGGCCAACACATTCATATATCATCTGATCTGCCCCAGCATTTGATGCCCATATCAGACTTAGAACTAATAAAAGAAGACCACATGCCCACATAAAGAGATAGACATGTTAAGGATACTCAAGCTGAAATGAAGATGGAATTGAAAAGTCTGATAATGTAAATAGAAAACTAGAAGGAAAGACTTACAAGTAGAATGAATCAAGCACAAAAAATAATATCAAGACTCAAAAATAAAACAGAGAATCTAGGCCAAAAAGCAAGGAATATGAAAATTTAAAAAAAAAAAAAAGAAAGAAGCACACAGGAAATGTGGGATACCATGAGAAAACCAAACCTTCAAATTATAGGCATTAGTGACAGAAAAAAATCCCTTGTCAATGGCATAGATTGACATCATAGTTGAATACATCTCCATACTAAAAAATGATACATCCATAAAGATACAAGAAGCACATAGAACACCAAATAGACAAGACCAGAAAAGAAAACGTCTATCCCACAACATATCATAGTTAAAAAACCAAGTGTACGTAACAAAGAAAGCATATTGAAAGCTATAAAAGAAAAAATGCAGATCACATATAAAAGAAAACTCATCAGAATAACAGCTGATTTCTCAGCGGGAACTTTGAAAGTCAAAAGAGCCTGGAGCAATCCATTGCAAATTATAAAATCCTAGACTAATATAACAAGAAAAATTATTCTCAGTAATTGAAGGAGAAACAAAACCTTTCCATGATACAAGCAGCCTAAAGAAATTATATCAAACAAACCAAACCTAAAAAATAAAATACAAGAAGCAGTATTTTTGGATTGAAGAGAGGAGCAAACATAACAAAGATACTGTGGAAAGAAATATTGAAGCCATAATTATTAAAACACAAAGTACAACTGAGAACAACAACAACAAAAAACTCCAATATCAAAGCCCAACAACACAATGACCACAGTTAACACACTCATTCCTATAATAACTTTAAATATGAATGGCCTCAAATCTCCAATCAAAAAGCAAAGGCTGGCTATTCAAGATTGAAAATAAAACCAAAATCTATCCAACTGTTGTCTACAAGAAACACATCATAGCTTTAAACATACAAATTCCTTTAGAGGAAAAGGATGAACAAAAAATATTCCAATAGAATGGGACCAGGAAGCAAGCTAGAATTGCTGTCATAATATCTGACAAAATAGACTGTAAACTAAAAGTAATCAAATGAGATAAAGAGATACTTCATTCAAATCAAGGGGACAATTAACTAAGAAGACATAACTAACCTAAACATATGTGCAACTAACTCTGAGGGAACCAATTTTATAAAATGTATACTACTGGGCTAAAAACACAAAGAAACATTAATCCATCAATAGGAGATTATTTCAATACTTTCTCATTGATAGTGATCTGTAGAAAAAGAAAAACATCAGCATTACTTGATATCAAATGGTCTTAACATATCTATAGAATATTCCACCAAAAACACCAAAGAATACACACTGCTCAGCAACACACAAGGCTTTTCTAAAATTAACCACATCCTCAGACACAAAACAAATATTTACAAACTCATAAAGGTAAGATTGAAATAATTCTTTGTATCCTGAATACAATGAAGTAAAACTTAAAATCAACAGCAAATGAATTGCTAGTAAATATACAGATTCATGGATATTAAATGACTCATTGCTGAAAGATGAATGGGTCAAAGAAGAAATCAGTAGAGAAACAAAAAGTTTCCTGGAATTAAATGAAAATGAAAACACAACAAAACCTCTAGGACACATTGAAAGCAGTGCTACAAAGGACATTTCTAGCACTAGAGGTGCCTACATTAAAAATCCAGAAAGAACACAAATAAATGATTTAATAACACAACTCAAAAAATTGGAAAAACAAGAACAAACCAAATGAAAATCCAGTCTATGACACAAAATAATAAAACTTAGAGACAAATCAGTGAAACAGAAAGAAAACAATACAAGAATAAACAAATCTAAGAGCTGGTTCTTAGAGAAGATAAACAAGATTAACAGAACCTTGACCCAATTATCCAGAAAAAAAAGAAGACTTAAAATAACAATTAGAAACTAACAGGGCAGCATTACAACAGACACCAAAGAACTTAAGAATATTAAAGGTCATGTTTTTAAAACCTAGTCTCCAGAAGTTGGAAAATCTAAAAAATAAATAAATAAATAAATAAATAAATAAATAAATAAATAAATAAAAGTATTTACGTCTTGATTCATACAAACAACCAAATTTAACCAAGAAGATACCAACAACTTACACAGACACACAACAAAGGAGGAGCTGGAAATAATAATAAAAACCATCCCCAAAAAAGAAAATGAAAAGAAAAATATAGCTCAGGCTATGTGGATTCACAGCAGAACTTTACCAGTCTACTATAAAATATCTATAGCCCATTCCCTTCTTCTATTAAAAGAAAAAGCAGAGATGTTAAGAACGCTTCCAAATCTCTTCTCCAGAGCCAGCATCACGCTAATCCCAAATCAGGCAAGGACACAACAAAAGAGATGACTCCAGGCCAACATCCCTGACGAACATCAACTCCACGAGGCTCAATGAAATATTTGCAAACAAAACACAGACATGCCTTCAAAGGAGTGTCTATCCCTCATGACCAAGTGGACTTTGACCCTGAAATTCAAGGCTGCTGCTTCAACATCCATCAGCCAATAAATGTAATGAACCACATAATGGACTTAAAGACAAAAATTCCAATGACCATCTTGTGAAGGCATAACAAAGTCTGACATGCCTTCACAATGAAACCCCTAGAGAATATAGGTGACATACTCCAACATAATAAAGGCTATATATGAGAAACCAATGGCTAACATTTTAGTAAATGGTAAAAAGTTTGAAGCAACTCCAAGGAAGTCAGGAAGGAGACACATACTCCTCCTACCAGCACTCATTTTTCAACTTATGCTTAAAGTACTTGCTAGAGCAATAAGGCAAGAAAATGACATGATACTATAAATTAGAGATCTAACAAATTCTCCTAGAAATATTTAGAAACTATACACAAATTCAGCAACACGGCAGATTATGAAATCAACTTGCACAAATGAATAGCTTTTCTGTATACCAAAAACAATCATACAAAAAAGGAGATTATGGTAACAAACCAATTCACAATAACTTCAAAGAAAATAAAAGATCTATGAATAACTAGTCAAGGAAGCAAAGACTTTTCTCATGAAAAATTAAAAATCTCTGAAGAAAGAGACAGAGTAAAGCACTAGAAAATATAAAGGCATCCTATACTCATAGTTTAGTGGAATTAATATTATGAAAATGGCCATTTTACCAGAAAAGATATTTTCAGATTCAATGCAATCACAAATTTCCATCTCATTCTTCAAAGAAATAGAAAAAAAACTCTCCTAAAATGCACACAGTACTAGAAAAGACCCCTTGGAGACAAAATAAACTTGAACAAAAAGTACAGTGCTGGAGAGATAACAATTCCAGATTTTAAGATGACATTAAAAAATATACATCATTGACACTAAAACTGACTTGTAAACCCATGGAACAAAATTCAAGACCCAATTGTGCTTACTATAACTTCAGCCATCTGATATTTGACAAAGATGCCAATAATATAGGGTGGAGAAAAAGCATTTTCAACAAATGGTGCTGGAAAAACTGGATGTTTAAATGCAGAAGAATGAAATTGTGTCTTTATCTATTACCTTGAATAAAAGCAAACTCCAAATGGCTCAAAGGCCTAAACCTAAAACCTAAAACTACTAGGAGAATGCATGGACAGTACCCTACATGATATAGGTCTAGGTAAGAACTTCCTGGATAGGGCTCTACTTACTCAAATATTAAGGCCAACAAATGATAGAGTGAGACTTTAAAAAACTAAAAGCCTTCTGAAAAGCTGAACAAAATCAACAGATGAAAAGGAAGCCCACAGAATGGGGGAGAACATTTGCCAGATATACACTGGTGGAGGGTTATTCTGTAGAATATATAAAAACAAACAATACAAAAAAAAGCATCATCCATTAAAAAATGTGCCTGAGATCTGGAGATTGCAAAAGAAGAAAAAGATTACTTAGAAATATCTCAAAAAAAGATGTTTGTCATCCCCAGCAAGCAGGGAAATGGAAATCAAAAGAACTCTGAGATTTCATCTTACCCCAGATAGAATAGCAAAAAAATCAATCAAAACTACCAGCAGCAAATGCTTCAGGGAGCATTGGGAAAAAGGAATTCTCATTTATAATTGGTGGGATTGGAAACTGGTGCAGCCACTATGCAAATTAGTGTGAAGAATTCTAAAAGAGGAAAAATAAATATACCATATATACCATAGACCTATATATACCACTCCTTGGCATAAGCTGGAGAGACTTGACATCCTACTGTACAGATACTTGCTCAGCCATGTTCATTGCTCCTCTGTTGGTAGTAACTAGGAAATGAAAACAAGCCTATGTTATGCTTGCATCATGAGCAGCCTAGAGACCACAAGGAGTCTGAGTTCATATGCAAAAGCAAATAGCCTTTACTGCAAGCTCAAGCTTGGGCTCTCGGTCTGTTCTGACACAGCAGTTGGATCAGACAGATCCCTGAGCTCAGTTATGGCAGGGTTTTTAAGGAGTAAAGGATGAGGGGGAGTAGGGGAATTCTGGATTCAGATGGGGGTTGAACTCCTGATTGGGCAGGGGTTGGGCAACAGAAGTCTTGTCAAACAGAGATTGGTACTGGCATTGCTACAAGGAAATTGACAATCTATATATAAGTGATGTGAGCTATCCTTTATGTTCTAGAGCATTTAGTTCTTGTTTGTCTCATTTCTGATTGGTCTTCTACAGGGTACAGTTTGTGATTTTTCCTGGTTATTGTAATGGTGAAGCCTAGTCCCAGTATTGTTAGTCTTCAGCCTGTCATGGCTGCACTAATATTAAGTTAGGCCTCTTCATTACCCCCTTTACCAGTAACTAGAGAGGAAATAATCATGGATCCTCTGTGTCTGATGGTTCTAAGGGAAGATATTGAGACTGGAGGACCATGAGTTGGACTGTGTTGACTCTTTTTTGCACAAAGGCCATCAACCTGTTAATCAAACAGGATCACAAGGTCAGTTAGAGGATAAGGATTAGAAGTGGTCCAGCTAGTGCTGAGAGTATGGGGGTTTGCCAAGGGGACCAATTAAAAAGACCTTCGTAACATCCAGACTGTTCCTGGATCCCCTGGTTTTTGTCATATATATATATAATGTGTATATATATACATAATATATATATATTAGTATAGCTGTTAAGTCATGAAATTACCCCTGAGTGACTGACATAAAAACAATACTTTTTTTCTGGGTGTAGCACAGAGCCCTCCTTGCTGCATAAAAAGAAGATTCAGGCCCATCTGTTCTATAAGGCTATTTCAGCTAGGGAGTCTAGATACCTTTTTAGTTTATCAATCAAGTCCTCAGTGTGAACCGAGTCTGAATATATGGTTGATTGTAAAGTCTTGTAGTTTTTGTCTTGTAATAGCAATGCTGAGATCCCTATATCTATGGCTTCTGCTAATCCAAGTCCAACCTAATTGATGAGCATTATCTTTGCTGCCCCTATGGCCCACTTAGATTTGGAGGGGGCAGACAAGGTTAATTCCATCTGAGTCTATCATAGGATTTCATGTTGGGGAAGAGCTTAGTCATCATATAGTACCCCTACCCTGCCTTTAGGACCATACCACGAAAGCATGGGGACAGCCCAGTATTCCAGGCCTATCATCTCGATGGGGAAGTGTAATGAATTCTGCAAGGTATCTTTCTGCACAGTGCAGGTTTTATTGCAAAGCTCTGTGGGGATCTGAGTGCTTGGGGGCAGTTATACAAGTTCCTACCTGTAGCATGAATCTTAAAAGTCTTAACGAGTTCTTATTAATAAAATCAAACTTGAGCCAGGTATTGGGGTGAACACTGGAAGGTCAGAGAAACAGAACAAACCACAGCTATCTCACCTCGCTGAATCCTCAGCTGGTCTTGTTTCCTCAGACTGGATGCCCTGAGCCCTCATCCAGAATGGGTCTCAGCTGAACTGCTGCTAGAAGCCTGCAAGCTTAACCAGGCCAAATGCTTCTCCAGGCCAAAGGCTTCTCCAGGCCAAAGGCCTCTCCAGGGCAAATGCCTCTAGTTTCTTGTCCTCACGCCTTATATACCTTTCTGCTTTCTACCACCACTCCCTGGGATTAAAGGCTGACTTTCTGGGATTAAAGGCGTGGGTCACCATGTTTGGGTGTATCCTTGAACACATGAATTTCTGCCTCTGGAATGCTAGGATCAAAGGCGTATGCTACCACTGCCTATCCTCATGTTTAATATTGTGGCTGTCCTGTTCTCTGACCCCAGATAAGTTTATTAGCATACACAATATTTTGGGGAACACAATACCACCACATTTCCTCTCTTTTTGTCTAAAATTAAAAAAGCTTATAACTAATACAAAAAAAAACTATATCCAGTAAGTATATACAATATACACAGTCAAGATTACATTAACAATGTCTAGTCCATTAACATTTGTCAGATTCAGACAAAAAACTCCACTATATATATTAACAATGTCCAGTCCAGTAACATTTGATAAACTCAGACAAAAAATTTTCATTACTTATCTTATTGAAAACAAGTAGTTCCTTTTTAAAAGTAGATTCCATAATCTCCCTTTTTACCTACCTCTGTCACCTATTGGAGAGAGAGCTTACTTTGTCCCCATGGACAAGAGTCTGGTGTAGCATTAGTCAGGTTTCCAGGGGTTTCTGGTGGCCTGGGCAGTGGATGTTGGCCAATTTGGAGGGCAGCCATAAGGTTGTTACAAAGTCCAATATTTTTTGTTTATTTTTGATGGTTTTGCCTTCTGCTGTGAGGAGGCCTGTCTTCTGATAGATGACCCCATTTATGTGAGCCATAGCAAATGCATGGCAACTGTCTCTGTAGATGTTAAGCCATCTCCCCTTTGACTGTCTGAGGGCTTCTGTTAGAACTATCAGTTCAGCCTTCTGGGCTGAAGTTCCTGGTTGTAAAGGAGTCAACCAGACTCTGTCAGTCTCTGTGGTTATTGCTGCCCCTGCATACCTGGTTCCATCCCACATGAAGCTATTCCCATTCATGTACCAGGTGAGTTACACATCAGTTAGAGGCTGGTCTCAAAAGGTCTTTCCTTGGGCTATGAACTTGGCTTAGAATCCCTGCACAGTTGTATAGCAAGGCATCTAGGTCACGATCTGGGAACCGGGTGTCAGGGTTTAGAGCTGTACTCAGGAGGATCCTTCTGCAAGGGGAATTCAGGATCAGACTCTGATAATGGGTCATTCTGGCACTGCTCATTCATCAATCAGGAGGTTGTTTGAGAAACCCTTCGATGGTATGTAAGATTGTAATGGAGAGTTCTTCACTCAGTTTGTCTGCATCTTTGACTAATAGGGCCATGGCTGCTATGATTGGTAAGCATGGGGGCCAACCAGCTTCCATACAGTCAAATTTTCTATAAGCCTAGTCCAGGAGCCTAAAGTTTGTGTTAGCACCCCCTTTGCTATATCTTTCCATTTTTCTATGTTTAGATGAAAGGGCTTGGTCACATCGGGCAGTTCCAAGGCTGGGGATAATAGCAGTGCCTATTTGATCATATCCAAAGCCTTGTTCTCAATTTCAGTCCATTGAAAGGGCTGGCTTTCTTTTATCAGGGTATATAGAGGCTTGGAAAGCTCAGCAAAGCTGAGGAACCTTAGGCAGCCTTATTCTGCCATTTCCAGGAATTCCTGACTGCCCTTTGAGAGGTCAGGGCAAGGATTTTTATCATTGTCTCTTTTCTTGTCTCTGACAACCATCTTTGACCTTGCTCAAGGATGTATACAAAGTGTGCCATTCTCTTTAGGGAAATCTGGGTCTTTTTTAGCAGAAGCATGATATCCCAGCCTCTCCAGAGTCTCAAATAGTTCTCTGGTATTCATCTGGCATTCGTCTTCTGAGTTGGCAGCAATCAGGAGGTCATCTATATATTGGAGGAGCATCTGGTGTGGGTTTCTCTTGCAGGCTGAAAGAATATATTATAGAGATTCAGCTGTGTATTAAAGCTATACCTTGCCAGGCCAAAGGTATATCAAAAGGCAAGCCATTTATTATGAATATTTGGTGCTATCCAGCCTTTAATATTCCAGCTGTCTTCTACTATGAAATTCTTGCATGGTCAAATATTTTCAGACCTGCTGAACTTCTAGGTAACTTCCCTGCTAGAGCCAGTACCTGGATAAGGTCATGTAGGCAAAGACAAGATGGTGGAAGATGTATAGCTTTGTTTCTTGTGCAAATAAAGCTCAGACCATCACCCTGACATGAAGCCTAGTGGCTCCCCAGAGCAACTGACTGAGAACAAAAGAGGTTTTTACATTCCTGAGCAGGTAGAAAACCACATGCCTGGGGAAAGAAAGGGCAGGTATTTTCTATAGAAACAGACAGAATGGTATGGCAAGAGAGAAGAGAAAACAGGTTCTATAGAGGTTAAGCAGATCTTGTGTAGAGTTTTCTGAGTACAAAGTAGTGGACATGGAGAATGAGGAAACAGGTTGAAGATGAGACTGATAGCATAAGAGTTTAGTCATTAACAGGACTATGAGCTAGGGAACTGGATGGAACTGAAGCTATAGAAACAGGATTTCATCCCAGAGGAATAAAGTAGATGGATAAAGAGCTTGGTGTATGTAGTGTTATTCCTACCCTGAATGCCTGATGGAGCTATAGCTGTATTGATAGAATTTTGTCTTAGAGGAATACAGTTAACAGATATAAAAACATAGTGTACATAGATTTTTTCCCCCTCAGATATCCCATGCTGGATGTAGCTAAACCCCTGGATCCCTGGGTACTCCATAGGTTTGATCCCTGGGTACTCCATAGGTTTCTCTGGCAGAAGTCTCTGAGGTTCTCATGTAGTGCCTCATCAAAGATGTTGGGTGAATTCTTAAACCATTATGGAAGTCTGGTCCAGATCAGTTGTCTGGTGATCCCTTTTTCAAGATCATGCCATTCAAAGACAAAGATTGGTTTGCTTTTAGAGGTCAGCAGAAGGCTGAAGATGTATCTTTGATGTTCAATACAGTATACCAAGCCTGGGTTGGTGGCAATAAATTTAGGAGAGTGTAGGGATTAGGAAAAATGAGGTGTACATCCATAACCTGCTTGTTGACCTACCTCAAGTCCCGTACCAGGTGGTAATCTTTGGAATTAGGTTTTTTTGACAGGAAGCAGTTGGGTATTTCAGGTAGATTGACAGGGGATCAGAATCCCCAAGTCCAGCAATTGCCTAATATGGAGTATAATCCCTTCCTTGGCTTTCCTGGACATAGGGTACTGTTTTATTTGGGTAGGTAAAGCATTAGGTTTAAGATCCATCAATATGAGTGCCCTGTGTTTTGACAGACCCATGCCTCCTTTCTCAGCAAAGGCTTCTGGGTATTGTCTTAGCCATAAATTTATGTCTGGCTCCAGTATTGAGGGATTAGATGTAATCTGTATTCATCTTCTATTTGTAAGGTGAGGACCTGCATAGGCTGTCCAGTCTGGTCAGTGAGGGTGACCTTGTCTTTGTCAAATGTTATCTGAGCATGGACCTTGGTGAGGAGGTCCCTCCCCAGCAGGCAGTAGAGGCAATTTGGAATGACCAAAAATTAATGTGATATCTAGTCTGTTCCAAAATCCATCATTAGTTGAATAGTCCAAGAGTATTGGTTCATTCCATTTGCTCCCTGTGCCCAAGATTTTTTCTGGGACAATTTTTCCTGAGACTGGTCAGGGCAAATGTTGAGCTCAAGTCTGTCTCTCCTAATCATTATTGTTTCCTGGTTCTGTCCCTTCTATAATTAGTATGTGATGAGGGTCATGATCCTGGCAACCCTTCATTCTGGGCTTTTGGGGCCAGTTCTTGGCCCAGTATCTTATTTCCTTGCACTAGGTACATTGATCTTTTTGGAGGAGGGGACATTCCATATCTGGGTCAGGATCATGAGTGAGGTATCTGAGTTGTCTTCTCTTTTCCCCTGGTGACCCCAAGGTGACTGCTAGGAGGATCTTTGCCATATTTTTGGTCTGTTTGGCATTCTTGGACACGATGATCCTCCTTTGTGTTTCTTCTGGGGTTTCTCTGTTATTATAAAGATTTTGTCCCATTGTCGATAAATCCTGAAGGCTCTTATATGCCACTTCATCTGTCTTCTGAAGTTTGTATCTTTTGTCAAGTGCAGCCTGGTTAACAAATGTTATGGTCATCATCAATCTATTGGCAGGCATCTCTGGATCCTTGGTAGTATATGCCCTAAGGTCCTCCATCAGCCTCTCTAAGAAAGCTGATGCTGAGTCATTCTTTTCCTGTTGTACATTAGTAACTTGGACCAAATTAGTGAGCCATTTGGCAGTTGCACAGATACCTCCCATTAGAATCTGGCTGTAGACTTTGAGTCTTTCCTTACCTTCTCCAGTGTGGTAGTCTCAGTTGGGACATGACAGAGCAGGGTAATCAGATTTCCAGGAACCAATTTTTGAACCTCAAGAAGGATTCTTTCTTTTTTGTCTATAGTAAATAAAGTCTGAAGGAGTTGTTGACAGTCATCCCAGGTAGGGTGGTGAGTGAAAATAACAGTATAAAAGATTAATGAGGGCCCTAGGGCTCCCAGAAAAGCTAGGATTCTGTTTTTCACAGTTGTAGAGGTCATTAGTTGAAAAGGGCCAATACTGATAGATATCACCTCTGTCCAAGCTCTGCCCTACCATTCTCAAGGGCAGGGTGACTAAGTTGGGGGTGCAGGGATTTTCCCACTGTGCCTTTCCTCAGGAAGTGAGGGTAAGAAGGGGCGTTCCCCTCCCTCTGCCCTGGTGGCCCTTTGGGTTTCTGGATGAGGGAGCTGATAAGGAGTGTGAGAAAACAGAACTTCCTCCTCAGTACCCCCTTGGAGCACTGGTGCCAATGATTTGGGGTATGGCTTTTTAGTTCCCTCTTTGAGGGCCAAGATAGTCATTCTTGGTGGCCTTGTGGAAATAGAGTTTAAGCCAAGAAGGGGGGTGCAGGACTAGATCCTGGCAGGTGACAATGTAAGGAATCTGGTCCAGAGGACCAGGAGTCCCAAAGATGACATCTTTGCTGCAAGCCCATAGGTGGGGGTCAAAACTTCCTTCTCCTGGCCAGCATATAGCAAAGGAAGACCCTAGCTAACAGAACGTGGTTCAATTTTCTTTTTTAGTTTCAAACCCATCTTTTTTGTGCTCTGGTCTTAAACTCTTGAAAATGGTCAAGAACAGAGTCAAGAGAGTCAGAGTACTTGACTTTTGTCCCATAATATCAGTCTTGAGTTTCAGACAAACAGTCCAAAAGCAAACAAAACAATGCAGATTCCTTCTGGCCATCGAAAGAAAAACTGTTTCCTCCTGGTTCCTTCCAGAGGAAAAACTGAAACTGAAATGACAGCTAGTTGCTGATCAGCAGGGCACAACTCCACCTCATCTATTCAGAGAAACAAGGGGTGTCCAAGATTCAATCTTGTACAGAAGGGTCCTGGGATATCTCCCAGTTCCTGGATCTGTGGTCCTCCAGTGCATCTGCCTAGACCTTTGCAGGCAACTTGGAAATAGGCCTGCTCAAAGTACAAGTCACAATGCAAGACAGAGACAGAGTGAAACCCAATGAGACAAACCGAAAGACATTCATATGCCAGTGAAAGGCTCTATAGCAGGCCATGTGACTGCCTAAACACGATCCAAACAAGGACAACAACAGATATAGTAAATGAGATGACAGAAAACCCATGGGGTCTCAGTCCTGCATGAAGAACTACAAGCAACTGAGGAATACTGAGAGTGTGAGAAATAGTTTTCCTCAGGGTAGAGAATACCAATTTGTTATATGATACTAAATGGTCAACTCTGAAATCATACATATAACTAAATTTATGCAGACCAAGCAGATATATTTAGGAATATATGTTTATATATATATATTCATGTGCCAGCAATTAATTTAAAAGGAGGCATGATTTTGAAAGAGAACAAGGAAGTATATATGGGACAGTTTAGAGGGAGGAAAGGGAAGGGAGAAATCATGTAAAACATGTTTAGAGAAACAAACTCGAGGGAGCATAGAGAGGACATTTGGTAGACTAGTATATTTGTATGATCATTTTGGAATGAATACTATGTTCATTTTCGAAAAAAAAGTCAAATCCATTAGTCCAGTGGCATAACACATAGACACACACACATACATACATACATACACACACACACACACACACACACACACACACACTACACACATGTACATACCAAAATATATACAGAGAGACAGAGATATATACTATCACACACGTATCTTGAGGACACAGAGAGACACTACTCAGAGATATGGAAGCTCATACATAGACACATACAGACTTACACACACAAGAGTACACAATAGACTGAGAGTAAAATACTATTTATACTAGGAAAGATTTTTGAAATAGTGTGGTGATATTTTCTTTTGTATTAAAATGTTATATTTTAATAAATAAAGTTGCCTAGGGGTCAGAGCTATTAACAAGCCATAGCCAGAGTCTGGCGAACAAGTAGTGATGAGGCAGTTAGGCAGTTGGGCTTACAACCAATGAGAAGACAGAACAGAATTCTATAAAAGGGCAACCCCCCTTTTGAGCAGGGAGTCGTTGCTTCAGGGAGTGACTAGCGAACTGAAAGCGGTTAAGGCTCTTAGCTCTGACCTCTTCGGCTTTTCACTTTACTTGGATAGTTTGTTTCTTTTTTAGCTACTAAGTTACAACTACAAAATAGATACTCTGGGACTAAAAGCAGGTATAGAATGATATGCAACAATCTATCCAAAATTCACAGAAAATCGCTAGGTGTTGTGGCCTATGCAGTCTCAGTATTCATTCAGCAGAAGTCAGAGGATCATTAGTATAAGACCCTGCTTATACTAATGATCTGTGTCAAAAAAAGAAAGAAAAGAAATTACAATCATTAAATTATATAAATGGTTTCAAAATGTAAAAAGAAATATTTTTAATTTTAATTCTTGAAGATACCATTTATCTGCCACAAAATAAGAGCACCACTAAAATTAATGTAGACATTAATTTTACCTGTGATTATGATATAACATGACAGGCAAAATACTAACATATTTGAAACAATATCATACAAAGAGAAACAAACATAAATATTCTCAATTTAAATCCTAAAAATGCAAAGATCTTACAGTACAATGCATATAAGTAATATTTAATTTGTGAAATGAGATCTATGAAATATCAACCAATAAAACAATTAAGAGCCATGCAACGAACCTGAACTTATAAAGTTACTGGAACTAAACTCCCCCCAGTGTGATGGGCAACCATAAAATTGGGTGGAAATGTATGAGGCCACTGTCTTCAGACACTGGGCAGCAGGCGGTGCAGACTGCAATTTTTGAGGAGACTCGTGAGACAAGCTCCATCCCATAGTTGTTTCAGATCACATCAGGAACTAAATGTCAGTGGAGATCAGAGTCTAGCCCTGTCCTCTAGTACTGAAAACGGAACCTATGTTACATGGTGCCCACCTGTAATAAAAGTAGCATGGAGAAGGAGGATCTTTGCAGTTCCAACTTTAGACAGAAAAGAGAAGCTAAAAGAGCTCCTAAGAACTTACTCTTAGGAAGAAGGGCCAAACCTGTGCAGACTCTCTTGCCCACCCCTTGAACACCGCTTAAAAAAAATAAGCCTTCAAGATCCAATAAATCCAGGCAAGGACAGAATTTGGAAGTAGAATTCTATCAATTGAACTTGACAGAAGTATGAGTGTTTTCTAGATTGAATGCTAATTTAGATATCTGTTCAAGACATTACTCAGAAGAGCAAGCAACAGACAATAAAGTAATACTCTTCAGGTAAGTTGGCCAGTGCAGAATCCAACAAATTCAATATATAATAAAATTTATTATACATCCAAATGAACAGGAAATATACCCTGTCAATGATAAAATAGAACCTAATCCTAATATGGTTTAGATATTGCATTTCATGGATAATTTGACATAATAATGCATAATATATAATAATATATTACAACAAACTATTATAAGTACAATATAGGTAAAGAAAAATATTAATGAGTGAGTCAGCAATGACCTCAGGTAAGAAATGGAAAACTGAAAAGTCAAGTCAGATGAGCAAATATGCAGTTAAAACATTCAATAACTGGGACTAGGGAGCTGGTTTGGTAGAAAAAGCCTCTCTGGGAGGCCTAACAATACGAGTTCGGATCTGAGTACCCACTCACAACCCAAGTCTCCTGTGGAAGTGCTCCTGCGGTATCACTGCATTGTTGGAGAGGAGGCAGGAGAGTTGCTGGGTGCTGACATGTGTCGCGACCACCTTGACCAGCAAGGAAGACATGACACCGAGCTCTTCTTCCTGCAGTTTATTCAGGCCTTTGAACAATCTTCTGACTTCTAAAAAATCCCCCGGGGAAAACCTCTCCTGGCCTTAAATAGGCTCTGGGCAGCCAACCCCAGGTCGCCACATGGGTATTGCCCAATAGGCTCAAGCATGCATAAGCAAGCCACAAACTC
>CABHPH010143307.1:1732-25290 GCA_902168325.1 Peromyscus nudipes
TATATATATATATATATATATATATATATATATATATATATATATATTTGATTCCATAGGCTACATAGCCTAGGACTTCATTCAAGCAGGTCAAGGGTTCTACCACTGGCCAACAACTCCCAGCAGCTCAAATAGTTTCAAAACAATTTTTCACAGTCTACTTCCAAAAGTGAATACTAAGAATGTTATTTAATTTTATTGATTAAATGTGTTCTTTGACAATGGATGTAATGCACTCTAATTAATTACGCCATCTCGTTTATATCCTTTTGAACCTGTCATCTCCCCCAACTCCCTACAAGTCTTTTTCCCAAACTCATCTATTTTTGCTTAGATTCCTGACCCACTAATTTTAATCAGGACTGTGGGTTTGTCCACAGGTTTGAACAACTGCCAATGGAGCCCTATGAGCACATCATTGGATAAACAATTGAAGATAATGGCCATCTCTCTTCCAGAATCCATCAGTATTAGCAGTAAGGAGTAGGAACCTATGAGTACCCTTCCAGGGTGCTGGGGGTGGTGTCTTGTTTTAGAAACAGACTCTAAGCTTTACCTGTCGTGTGCCCTGTGAATGAGCTTCAGTAGGCAAAATCAAGAAGAACCATCTGAGACATTCTGGTTCCTTGAAGTACTGGATGGGAAAAAACAAGGCCCTCATCCTGGGTCACAGCCATAGAGCAGAGAGCTTAACCATTATACATTAGACTTCAACAAAGAACATCCAGATTTCTTAAACCACAAACCATCTTCCCTTAACACAGTGTCACACTCATGAGACAAAGATCAAATATACACTCCTCTGCCTAAGACGCCTACAACCTCCATATGGATAACCACCAGGAAACAAAGGGAGAACTCTGTTAACATCCTTCCTGGTGTCCATCTGAATGTCTTGTTGACTGTTCTTCCCCCAAACTCCTGATTGATAATGTGTTTTTCACTTTGAAATAAAGGGCAGTGTGAAGTCGATTTATATTGGTTTAACAGAATCAGCAAGCTCACCATTAAAATTGGCCTTTGTCCTGTCATAATCATCACTGAGGGGTCGGTGGGAATGCCAGTGCACAAGTTCATCAAACTCCTTGTGCTTAACCAGTGAGGTGACAATGGGGTCATCACTGTGAGACAAAAAGAAATACAAGCATATTTCAAATTTCATGCCTCCAACTCCAACACATTTTGTAACTTTGAAAATCATAGTTCCTTCTCCTCTTCCTGGGACACAGCATGTGTGGCACAATTCAAAGAACATTTTATTAAAAGCTTCAGAAGCCAAGACCATTCATGTCTCAAACACTCTCAAACGTTCCTTGTTCCATTAATTTAAAAGTAGTGGGAGAGTGCTTTGTTCTCTAGTTAAAATCATACAGATGTGATAAAGATGGTCAATGGGCAAAATGTTGCAAATATATATTATGTGTAATTTACTATCTTAAAAGTGTCTTGTTTCTGGAGTTTATTCAGAAAAGACTCTCAAAGAATATTCAATAAGTAACTATTATCCATTCCAAACAAGTATTTATTAAAACATATGGAGGTCTTACCACTTTAGGAAAGGCAAGTCTTTCAAAATGTCTCCAGTAAATTCATCAACCAAATTACATGACATTGGAATAAAACCCAAATTTGGCATCTTCTCCTGGGAATTTTCTGTAAACAAAATATATATATATATATATATATGATCAAGTTAAATGTGAAACTTTCAGAAAGAAAGACTATACATTGTTTTCCAAAATTTCACATTTAAAAATATTTTATATTCACTTCAATTATATTTTAATTCCAATCCTGCTCATAAAGTTTTTTTCCCCAGATGAGTCTTTAGGAACATAGTAGAAATTAAATAGGTAAATAATAACCAAGCAAATAGGTATATAGATTAAATAAGTAGGTGGCTGGGTGCCTAGATAAATGACTTGATAGATATATGTCTGTATAGATGCATTATGATGGTGAACATGACAGATTATTGACACATGATAGACACATAATAGATGATTCCTGTGGTGCTTATGTTCAAATGTTTAATCCTTTTATTTCTGTCTACTAAGTGATAAAGTATCTAAAGATGCAATTTGAAAGATAGCATAAAGAGTGTCAAAATGAAATTAAAAATAGAAAAAACAAAGATGATGAGATTGATATCATTATAATACTCCCTTTGAGCTTCCTTTTGATTTACATACAAGCTTATACAAAAACAAGTAGATAGATGACCGAAAAATGATAGATCAGATAGACAGATAGGTGATAAAAAATGATAAATAGGTAGATAGATTATAGATAGATGATAGATAGATAGATAGATAGATAGATAGATAGATAGATAGAGATCAGATACATCTTTTAGCTGTGATAATTGGCTAATGAATACTTTTTATTTAACATATTATTCATAATTCTCCTGATGCTCTCTAGTCCTGTGTTTTCCCAGGATACCTTCTGCAACAATTAGTTTAAGTACTTTTCTCCATGTAGCCCACAGAGATCAAACCAGAAGCCGTGAGAATAACCCTCATCCAAAGCATGATAGGAACTGGAGAATAAATACCCCATCTCTTTTATTCCTCACAAGAAACGTTTCCAAGAAAATGTGAACCTCACTCCAAGGTTCCCAGTTCACCTTGTGTCTCCCCAAGTAGAAATCTACCCATAGATAGGTTCTGCATAGTGCTCTTCATCTCCTGCCCTAATCTTACTTGAACCACTCCCTGACTGGCCCAGTAATCTCCTTACACCAGTGGAATATTTCTCGTGGGATTCATTGTCATAGAAGACAAGAATACACACACACACACACACACACACACACACACACTCACAAAGGCACGTATCTTAAGTTCTCAGTAAACACTGAAACTTCCTCTAAATCATATTTCCTGAAATTCATTACAGTATTAAAGATGCTATTATGACTAAACAAATTGTTGTTTTTATGCAAATATGCATAGTACCCTTCCACCCTTGGACAATTTAATAATTACATATAATTCTGCTGCATTCTGAATTTCATCATCATTGAGAAATTTGTCACAACTAACTTTCTTCCTTTGTATTTCATTCTGATTCCTTTGAGATGTAGCATGAATCTTAAAAATTCTTATTAATAAAATGAAACCTGAGCCAGGTATTGGGGTGAACACTGGAAGATCAGAGAACCAGAACAAGCCATAGCTACCTCACCTGACCAATTTCTCAGCTGGTCTTGTTTCCTCAGACTGTAAGGTTCTGAGTCCTCATCCCAATGGCTCTCAGCTGAACTGTACTGCTCGAAAGCCTGAAGCTTAACCAGCTAAAAGCTTAACCTGCCAAATGCTTCTAGTTTCTGGTCTTCACGCCTTATATATCTTTCTGTTTTTGCCATCACTCCCTGGGATTAAAGGCTTGCTTTCTTGGATTAAAGGCATGTCACCATGCCTGGTCGGTTCCAATGTGGCCTTGAACTCACAGAGATCCAGAGGGATTTCTACCTCTGGAGTGCTAGGATTAAAGGTGTGAGTGCCACCATTTTCTAGCCTCTGTATCTAGTGGCTATCTGTTCTCTGACCCCAGATAAATTTATTAGGGTGCACAGTATTTTGGGAAATACAATACCACCACATTGAGATGTTCTGTATTTTTCACAAGTTACAGTTTCCCTTTGTGTGTCTAGGTAATGGATTTGTCCAGTTCAATGTGTTCCTGCAATTCATTTACCCCATTTGAGAGCCTCAATGAGTAAAACTTGTCATCATTAATTCAGGTAAATGTTAGGTCATTACGTCTTCAAACATCACTCCACTCACTTCAATTCCTTCTTTCCTTCTAAGTTTCCAAATGAACCAAAGGTTGACTTTCATTCTTCATGTCTTTTAATGTGTGTCAGACTCTAATTGTGTATTTATTTAAGGTATATACTATGCTTTAATATACTTATCTTAAGACATAGATGATAGGTAGATAATAGACAGACAGCCAGACAGATAGATAGACAGATAGATAGATGATGGATGGATGGATGGATGGATGGATGGATGGATGGATGGATGGATGGATGTGCGTAGTGTTAATTTGTCCTGGTGGTGCATCCCTGTGATATCAGCACTTGGAAGGTGGAGGCAGGATGATCAGGAACTCAAGATCATCCTCATCTACCTAGAGAGCTCAAGACCAGTCCAGACTACACAACACCTTATCTCAAGAAGCACATACCATGAAATCAAAAGGATACACAGAGTAAACTAGTGGTGCAGTCAGGAAAAACAACATGTCCACTCTATTAAATATTTCTGTATTTCCTTGTAAGTTTTTGTGGGTGTTTTGGTGTTAAGATTACCTAAAATCTTTTATTTTCCCAAATCACTAGTGTATATAATAGAATGTATAGTGTGATCAGTGTTAGCCCTCATTGAATACATTACCCTCATCAAGTACATCAAATCTAGATCTTTTCTCTTCCATAAGCGTAAATTTGTACACTTTGACCTATATTTCCCATCCCCTAACACTGCTCCCTCAGTAAATACCTGTTTACTTTGCTCTACTTCTATGTATTTTTTTTACACTGTGCATGTAAATGGTATCACACAGTGCTTTTCTTTCTGTAACTACCTTAAGTCATTTCTCATAATGGTATTTTTAACCTGTTTTGTTTTCTTGTTGGAAACTGAGCCCATGGCCTTATACATGGTAGGACACACTAAAAGTGAGGAATGTCTCCAACCCTAAGTGTGACTCTTTTCTCTATTTATTTATGGTGCTCAAACTCCCCCATTGTTAATATCCAATCAGCTTTTAAACCCACTCAGTATTTTGATTTCTACAAGTTTGCTTATGGGAATGAATATTGTTTTAGAGTTTCTATTATTTTTCTCATTTCTAATTTTATATTTAATCTCTCTTAAATGTTTTCAAATTATATTCAGAAGGTATATAATAATTGTGATAATTAAAAAAACAGAAGTTATCAGTTCTAAGTCCACAGCTAATATTGTTCTCAGTTATTCCTCAGCTCTTTCATAAATTCTATCAGCATCCATCTTTGACATATAATCCTATAAAACAAATGTTTGTGATTTGTTCCTCATAATAATTTGCCAGATCTCTCCAATCATTTTCATTTACTGGATTAGAGTGGCCTTGTGGCCTCAGCTTAAATTCCAAATTCTCAAGAGCCATCTATCATGTTCCAGAACTAGTGTGACTCCTTTGTTACTTCTGCTCGTTAAAAGGCAGGTCTAGGGGGAGCTAATCTTTGGGGTTTGCTATGGACCTGGTCTTCATGAAGACTGTCTGCTCTACCGCTTCCTGGTTCTGGCCTCACCTCCTGTGCCTGTCACCAGAGACACTCTGCACATCTGTAACACACAGAAGGCAAATACAGTGATCTGGGCAAAGGCTTTCTAAAGGGGCTGCTGGCTCCTTTTTATTCTTTGGCATCTCATAGTCTGCCCAACACATGCCTACTGATTGTTTTGTTACTATATAAGACAGATGCTGATTATTGTGCCATGCTAGTCTCTATGCCGGCTTAGATGGTTCTCAGCTACTCTAGTTACCTTGCAGGCTTCTCCCATTCTACTGTTTGGAGAGGAACTATCATTATGTAATAGAATACTGAAATTTTCAGTTGACAGAGGTCACATTGCTAGAAATAGAATTCATACCCATTTGTTTTTGATTTTTTTAAATTAGCAATATTAATTATAAACTACATATAAATTTTCAATACTAGTCAAAGCACACCATCACACAGACATGACAATTATTTAAACACACAAATGCTAGAAAATTATTTCTACTTGGAGTTTTCAAAAGTTTTTTCCCCCATAATTGAAGTTAGGAATAAATTACCTTTAATTGGCGATGGGGTCTTTTTAAGAAAATGACATTTTGTTGTTCTCAAAGGAAATGGTTTTCCCACATCAAAGTTTCTGACCAACTTCGATACAGTGTCCCAGAGATGTACATATTCCTTCATGATGACATCTCCTACATCCAAATCCAGGCCTGGATCATAATTAAAAATACTCTGTATTAAGAAGCACCGATGAATGCATAGAAACACACAACTTCACTAAAGTCACCAGGCTCTGAAATATGAGGCAAGCTGTGGGATTTTCAGTGGGCTTCCCACTGAATATAAATGAAAATGACCATGGCTGTGGACAATGCCATGACACATCTTAAAACTGATCATGCGTTTCTGTTGGACAATGTAATATTAAAAATTAATGTCCTAACTAATGATAACCAACATAGAGATTTAATTATTCTTAAGGTAATAAAAACATTATGCCACATATAACTTTGTAACCTCTAACACTGAATAAAACTAAAATAGAAATTAAGGAAGAATTGTTGTTTTATGAGTACTAATTTATCCCAATGCCTACAATGTGAAGAGACCAAATCTTGATGTCAAAGACATTTCAATACTACTCACTTAAGCACTCAATCAAATATATTTTCTCAAAATGTGTTTTCTGTTCCTTTGACTATAAAAACACAAGAAAAGTTATTCTAACAAAAAAAATTACACAAAGAAAGTATAGAGATTATCTCTTAGAAAAACTTAAAGTCTCTAAATATTTATTAACAGTGAAATATTTCTATTCATGACAGCAGTTTTATAATTATGTACCATGCATGAAAACTAACTGTTCTGAAATGTCATAAACTCATACTTTTAGCAAAAATACTCATGGAGTAATATTAAGTTGAAAAATATTTTGAATTGCTGTATTCATCCTGGTTGCCACAAATAAAAATCATAAACAAAGACTGGGAAACTGGAAAATAATTATTATTTAAACAATAGACATTTAAGAAATGGTTTTGAAGTTTAAAATTCTTCATGAGCTTTCTCTCTAAAGGAAGGTGATGTGCATTATATAGTAAGTTGATACCTTCTGCATTTTCATTTTCATAGTAAAAAGCAATATTCTTCAACAAAGGCTTATCACTTAAATCAGAAAGGTGAAGCAAATTCAGACTCTCAAATTCAAACATATGTACATTGCTTAGGATGAAATACTCGCACCATTTTTTCTGAAAATAAAAAAAAACAAAGTTATTGACAGCTTTCCTGTCCACAGTAATACATGGAACGACTCCATATTCATCTACATCCAAATGAAAGGCCAATGGCAGGACTGCCCCAATTCTCAGTAGCATGTAAACCCATTTATGCTGAATAAAGATTATGTTGTCCCTTAAAAACTGAAGTATTACATAAAATAAAAATCTGACTCAAAAATGAATTTAAACTGAATGTCATCCTAGCACTTGGGGAGGCTACGGCAGGAGGATTGCTGTGAGTTTGAGACCAGTAGCTGTTACACAGTCAATCTCAGACAAACCTGGGCTACACAGTGAGACCTTGTCTCAAAAAAAAAATCTTTTTATCATGAGTTAAAGAAATCTCTATTTAATTGCTATTGATAGTTTCCTCCCCTTGTGATCCAAATTCTCAAAAACTGCATATTTCTTCAGCTTTTGAATGCACCTCTGTTCCTTACTTAGGTTTCCTTGTTTAGTTTAGGGTTGCCAAGTGTTGGGCTGCTAAGGGTTCTAGAAACAACAAAACGTTTCCCATCCACCTGAGCTGTTAGGTCTCCACCAACTTAAGGCTGTGCAGGGATGCTCCATCTTAACACCGGCAGAATGTCTGCACTAACAGCACTTACTTCTGGCCACAGTAGACATGAGTCTTCTTCAATGGTATGGTTGACAGTGCTAAAGTGAGAGCCTCCTGTGGGAGGTTTCTTCACCCACTCTCCCTTGATGTTAAAACCTAATGCTTCCCAACAAAAGGAGGGGAATGAAGCTGCTATTCATGATCAGCTAGAATTTCCGGGTACATCCTGCCAGGCCATCTTAGAATGTCGTCAAACACTGAATGACTTTTTTGTAATGTCTTTTAACCTAAAGCACTTCCTTGTGTATTAAAAAAAAAATCTAAAGTTCCTCACTAATAACAGTTGTACATAGAAGGCATCCATTCAAGTCTGTATCACATCTATTGAATTCACACCAGCTCCCATTTGAGTTCCAGGCTTCAAGTACATAAAGGTGACAAAAAAATTTCTCTCGTGAATCAGTAGAACCTACACAGAGTCATCTTTGTCATGTCTAGTATTTACAGCACCACAGAACTCTTTCAAAATGCCATTATAACAGCTATGAATGTTCACCAATGCAGATATTCAATATATCCTGCCACTCTTTTGTATGGATATGGGTGTAGTGTGGGTGTCTTTTCCATGTGTGTAGAGGAGTGTGCATGTGGGGATGACTTCAGGAGTCATTCCCCTGGTGTATCCCACTTGATGTATGCGACGGGGGTCTCTCATTGGCCTGGACCTTGACCAAGTCGGCTAGATGGCCAACAAGTGATCTTTCCATCTGCTTATCCTTGGGATTACAAGTGAGTATTGCTGCACCTGACCTGATTTCATACATGGTTCTACATTGGAGATTAAAGTTAGGTTCTCAGGCTTTCGAGGCATGTGCTTTACCAACTGAACCATCATTCTTGTGCCCTATACCTGACCTTCAGTTTCCAACCCCAGGTCACACTATGCTAATATAGTAGTATGTATATAGTAGTAGTGAATGTAACACAAGCACTACCAAGTAAAATTAATGTAACTTAATCACCTCTTTAGTCACACTCAAATCAATGCCCTTCATGAATTTCCTCCACATCTCCCATGCTGTACTTTGACAGGGGCATTTATGCAAATGCTGTTCCTCCTTGAGTAAGAAAGCGACACTTTCCATGCAGTTCAGCTGCTTCCAGTTATGCTTAGGTCACTCTACAGAATGCTACAGAAGACACATACTCAGGGCCTTAAGTCTAGAGTGCTCAAAAGTCACTTCTTTAGTCTCTACACTATCAATAGGTGTGTGGCTAAATAACCCTCTAATTTCCCCAAATCAGGGTTTTTGTCTACACTGTGTGGTCTACATTGAAACTCAAAAACACTTTTTAAAAAATAGAAGTCCCATTAGCCTGCTTAAAACCATTTAGTAGACACCCAATGAACTTATGATGAACTTATCTACCCTGACGTACCCTTGTCTACCTGACTTGTCTCTCACCCACTACATCAGCTTCATCACTTACCCCATAGACTCTCTGTCTTTGATACACTGGATGGACCCCAGTTCCTTGGCCATGCTATTGTTAGGACAATCACACATAATATTTCTTCTCCTGGAATCTGGTTTCCATTCTCTCCTCCCTACTAACTCCTATCTATCTTCCAGGACTTGAGTCATATAACTTCTTAAGAGAAACCTTTGCAAACTTGGCTAGATCTTTTCATTAACAGATTTAAAAACACTCTAGTTCCTCCTTCACAGTAATTGTTAAAATTTAATATGTGTCTTCTTTATAAAATGTAACTGTCTGAAAGAGCTGGGGTGGGATGATGAAGGATGTTTATCTCATTCCATCTCCAGGTTGGAAAAGCACATTCCTAATTCCATTGGACATAAGACACTTTTCTTGACTATTTATCTCAGGATCCTAAAAGAAAGTATACATGGCTAACATATATATATATATACACTTTTCATTTAAAATGAAGAGAATAAACTGAAGTGTTAACAGATTCTTGCATTGATTTACATGGAAGACTCCAGAGAGATTTTTGCTTTCAGTTTTCCCAAGTTCTCCAAAATCTCTCTATCCATACATAATCTGTAATGAAAAAAATCATAAAGCCTTGCATTTATTTCCTCAGCTCTTTCTCAAAGCAGAATGTGGTGGTCACTGGGAACTTCCTTGTTAATGACAGAAAACCCTAATGCTGACAAGAATTTTTTTTTTTTTTTTGGTTTTTCGAGACAGGGTTTCTCTGTGTAGCTTTGCACCTTTCCTGGAACTCACTTGGTAGCCCAGGCTGGCCTCGAACTCACAGAGATCTGCCTGTCTCTGCCTCCCGAGTGCTGGGATTAAAGGCGTGTGCCACCACCGCCCAGCTACGAATTTTAAGAAGGAAAACTTTAAGAAGCTCCTCTTTGGGTTGGATACATGCCATGATGCTTGTTATTACTACTTAATATAATTGTTAACACTAGTCAAGTGACTGATGTAAGCAAGCTGACTTTTTGAAAACCCTCCAAATTTAACACTACCCTCTATGAATCTGTTTTGAAGGTTAATGTGGTCTATACGTTTGAAGTAGTTAAAACAAAAGTATAAGTGAAAGGAGAGTATATTTACCATTTTAAAGACAGTCTTGAGGTCCTGAATCCAACCAGAAGTGATGAATCTTGAGCTAGCTCGCTGGGAAAGAGGTAGATGGAGTTGAAAAGCCACACTGAGGCAATGTAGCTTACAGAAGTCTTCCATGTCCTTCAGGGTTAAACAATTACCCTTTTCCTGAGGAAATTAAAGAAGGTGAGTAGAGAAGAGCAGGCTGGGAGACTACACACTCAATTAGTGGAAGCACAAAGTCTGTAGCCAAGCCCTCTATGTGAGAATTCCATGTTTATACATTCTCCATTTCGGAGACAGCACTTACCCAAAAACTAGGCTGTGTTTAAACATGTCTGAGATAGAGGGGAAAGGAAGCTTCCAGCTTTGCAGACGTTGATATATGGCATGATTCAGTATTTTGAGAGACTCCAGGTTTAAGCTAATAAACCAAGTGATGAAGGGGAGGTTTCACAGGACTTTGGGTGGGTGGAGCTACATGCTAAATACTCTCTTCTGTCTAAGCAACCTACTCTGAAGGCAATATTATGAACTGCCAGCATGAGCACAACAGGGTAGCAATGTAGCTAAAAGGTGTAAGTTCACCATGACAAGAGGAATAAGTAAGTAGATATATTTAGCATTATGGGACAAGAACATCTTTGTTATTGTCAAACATTTTGACTTGTTGGGGGAGCAAGAAGACTTCATTGGGACACTTCTAAGATCTCAGGGAGGGTCTAATGGTTAGAAGTTTCAGAGGGAAATGTTTGACTTACTATCATGATTTAGGGATGATTTAAAATTGGATATCTAATCATGTAGAAAGGTTTCATTGAAAATTATATTTAAGGAGATACTACAAAGCAAAATAAATTCTTGACCTTTTCTGCAATAAAGAAACCTAAGAACAGTAGTCTCTCCCAGCTAGTCTTGCAAGGCTCTCCTGAGCATCCCATGTACTGCACACAGAAAAGCCCAAAGCACAGTAGCATGGTAGGTGATTTCTCCTTTTGCCTGCCTGTGGGCGATAGGGACTGAATATATCCTACATGAAACACCTGTAGTTAACACACCAAATCATGGAGCAACATACTTCTTTATAACATGAATTGTAGGGGTTTTCCTGTTTCTAAAGTTCATATAAACAAGAGAAAATACCAGTGCCAAGTGGGGAAAATGGTGGGTGAAAAATAATAAAACGGAAAAGCAGTCATGTATCCCAGTGTAACCACTACACCTGTTTGACTTCGCCTGTCTGCTTGGACGCTTTCTTCTCTCTGTTTTCTAAAAAACGGTGGTACATTTCCAAGGAGAGGGAGCAAGAAGTGACAGAGAGGACTCGTCGGATGTCAGATCCTTCTGGCCAGAGCTGCTTAAGCAGAGATAGAGTCTCACAAGCCTGTCACAGCAGAAAATTATAACGTCAGGATAATTAGAAAACTATATTTATTCATAAGTGATCATATAGTAAGAAATGGGTGGATATAACTATATAAAATATGGCTATTTCAGCTTAAGAAAATTATGAGCAAAAATTTTGAGTGGTAAAACTATTTCAAAAAACTGTTAACCAATACATGCATGAAACATAAAACCTGCAAATCAACAAGGAAATGCATGACTCTTTAAATACTAATTCTCTAATGAAACTCAAATAATGAGAAAAATAGTAAAACAGCTTATATTCTTTAGTAATATAAAAATTGCATTTTGAACTTTCATGATATCAAAGTACTTTTTCACCTTCTACTACTTTAATAACAGGCAGCACCAGAAATCATGGTTTGTCACTCCTTACACTCTGCTAATGAAGTTATAAACAAGCAAAGACATATGACAACACATTGAATTGCCATTCAATGTGTTGATACTTTTCATTCAAGTTCTAGAGACCTAACCTAGAGGAACAATCCAAAATCCACCTAAAGACATGTATGTACACCAAGGTGTTCATCACAGAATGATTTGTAAAAGCAAATCTTCAAACAATTTAAATGTTCAGCATTCAAGAAACACCATATGTCCATAAAAATATTACTTGTAAGAATTTTAATGAAATCATAAAATATGTATGTAACAATTTTGAAAAATAATGAAAGGGTGTGCATCTAACATACCATTAATACTGTAAAATATATGGTGTCACTTAAAGGATATATTCAAAATATGTGAGTGTTGCATCTAAGTGTTGACATTATAAGCAAGTAAGACATAATAATAAGGAAATTATTATTAATACATCACATTCTTGAATCTAAATACTATAATTCTATTGATGAAATTTAGAGATACAGTATCCTCCTGCATTCCTATATTAACCAAGACACTGGATTACTCACAAGAAATTTTATGTTCTTTACACCATATTTTTATTGTTTTATAAGTATGAATGCTTTTGCCTGCATGTATATATGCAAGAAAGGAAGATCTCTTAATCACTGAGCCAACTCTCCAGCCCCTATCTTGTATTTTCTTAAAATATATGCATATATAATTTTGTGGGTAATCCACATGACTAGAAGCAACACATATCATTGCAATCAACTTTCTGAATGCATTGGGTACTTTTATAGATACTTTGCACCAAATCTCCTCTTCTGCATCAGTTAAAAAAAATAGTAGTACCAGGAAACAACAATGATGAAGTGTATAAGGGAGAAATAATATATTCCATCTGGAGAATATATCCAGTTCCCTATCATACTTGTGACACCTCAAGACTTTGTAGGGACCAAAGAGATCCTACAACATTATGGGAAATACAAAGGATTGAAATCATTAAAGAGTGAATTAGAACAATCAAAAGAAATACTGAATCTGCCCTAGATATGTAAAGGCCATTTTTAAAAGTAATCTTTTAATCTGAAATTTTTTAATTTTCTTTATTTTTTAGATTTGTCCATATTACTTTAAGGTATGAGTATATTGCCTGCACATACAATCGTACCTAATAATTGTGCTCAGAGATGTCAGGCATCAAATCCCCTGGAGTTATATATGGTTGTGAAACATCATGTGAATGCTGGGATTAAAATCCAGGTCCTCTGCAAGAGCACCTAATGCCCTTAACCCACCATTCCATCATTCCTGTCCAAGCTTTTAAATTTTCTACTAAGTCATTCATATGAAAAAAAATGCAGACTGAAGTTATATAATTTCTTTAAAATTATAATAAAATCATTAAATATGATAATATATGGAATATAATGAAGATTGTTGTCTCTATACCAAAATCTATGTCATGTAATGAAAGCAATGTTCAGAGAAAAACATATCACACTAAACAACATTTAACACCAAAAGTGAGAAAATAGATCAATTAAATGCTCTGCTCAAAAAAAATAGATAAAAAGAAACAAGAAAGTCAAAAGAAAATATAAGATGAAATCATAAACTAAGACAGTAGAAGTCTGTATATCTCGTTAATAGTTGCAAACTCAAGCTGGAATTAGATAAACATCATTAAACAAATAAGAGGAACCACAAGTGTATGAAATAAAAATAAGAGAGAATGACACTGAGACAGAAAACCATTTCAAAGGTCTACTTTAGAAACTTCTATGGAAACGAACTTGAAAGAGTGAAACTCCTAATTTCCCAGGACAAATTACAGAGTTGATTCTCTTGGTATTAGTAGGCCTAAGTACACCAAGATCCATGATGTAGGTAAAATGACTAAGGAACCATCCCAACAAATAGGCACCTTGCTTCAACCAGAGAATTCTACCAAATTTTCAAAGACTGCATAGTTCCACTGATCTAGACAGTAGTTCAGAATAATAAAAAGGAAGTGTGAATATTCTGATCTTTTCTATGAAGCACATAAGACCTTACACATACATGTAAGATGAGACAAAAACTGAAAATTATATTACAGTATCATGGATGTCCCCAAGGCAGAAATTCAACAGGAAATACAGCAAACAGAACCAAGACCGTATTGAGAGAACAGTACACCATGATGAAGTAGATGTACACTGGCATGCAACCTTAGAAAACGTGTGACTTCGACAGGACAACAATGAACCTAAGGGAAAAGTAACATTACTCAGGTCTACTTACACTACCGCGTTCACAGTATGAACAGTAGGAGAAGCTCGGGGTCATCTTCTTTACATCAGAGTCTAGACACGTCTATATCTTAGTCCTACTTACAGGGGGAAATAGAGACATTTCTACTCAGACCAGGAACAGGGGGAAGACGCCTAGTTAGTATCTCTGCCACTCTCCACTGCTACAATAAGCCTGTTGTTATATCCATCAGACCAGAGAAATCCTGGAAGCTTGCTGGTCTCAAGGTAAAACACTAGGAGTGAAACACAAGCTTATACTTTGACCTACACACACACACACACACACACACACACACACACACTTTTAAAAAGATAGCTCAACTAAAAAGCATTTTTTTCAAGTTCTATTACCTTTCCTGCCATATTATTGAATTTTAAATCTCCAAACAGAGTTGTTAAATCCAGGTCTCTATATTTTTCCAACTGTTGAATCAGCGTTTTGTAAGCAATCACAATCTCCTTCTTAAACTGCAAAACAAAGTATGATAAATTGCCATAAATAAAATTATTATTTCCCAGCTGTAAAGCTCAGAAATTTAAGAAATAATCATATTGCAATAGAGTACTCCGTTTAAAATCTACACTAATGTAATTGAGGATGGTCAGCAATGTTTAGAAATCCTTGGAAGCAATGTAATACTTGTTTATCTCATCTGGCAATTTAGCACCTTATTTTAGCAGTTTCACAAAGTTACAAATAATATAAATTCAGTGTGTTTCACTATGACACATTTCAACCAAGCGCCTAAGAAGAGAACAGACTCTCCTCCCCATGGGCATATGGTGCTGAAAACAGTCATCGCCAGCAGCCTCAAGGGCATTTACTAGTCTACACATGGAGTTGTAAGATGTATTCATTGTATTTTAAATTCTAAGTAGCCCTCAAATTGATTAATGTAAAAAAAAGCCTCTTTAAGGTGAATTTAATGAATTATGCATAAATTAATTTATAAATAAAATTCTCCATTAAAATATTGCATGATTTCTCAGAACTCAGATTCAGAGACTGCTATCAACAGAATACTATAAACTCAGGCTGGGTATGGTGGCACATGCCTTCAATCCCAACATCCAGAGATGCAGAGGAAAGTGTAGCTTTGTGAGTTCCAGGCCAGCCTAAGCTACACAATGAGACATGGTCTACAAAAAGAAAAAATAACCACAACATAAACTCAGTATTTAATATTTGCCCCAGGTATAAAATAAAGCCTAGGCCTATTTCTGCTCACAATTGGCAGTCAGAGTTAGGAATACTTTAATGATAGGAATTCTAATAAAAGCAGAATAAACCACCCTGTCATGTCATAACAACTATTTGCACGTATTCAATGTGCAATGATGGGCATGATGCAATTCTCAAAGAGGGACACACGTTAACTGGTTCTAAACTACTTTGATGAGCTATGAAATGATATTCATATGCAGAATTAACCTTAACTAGTGAAAAATAAGCAAACTATATTTATTTATAAAGTTAGTACACATGCTTTTTGCTGAAAATTTCAACAAACTAGTTCTCAAATATACCAATATAGGTAAAATAATACCATCATGGTTTTTGAATTCTGATTATTTGAAAAGCCAGTGAATTATTGACTGAAGCTATTCATGAAGAAGTAAATCCATCACTTTCTTTTCTTTCTTTTAATTTGCTCTAGTGTGTTCTCACTAAAGCCAAACACATAATCTCTCATTTGACTAGTAGATCTTAGCAACAGAAACATACCTTTGCCTCTGATTTCATGTCGTTCTGGCCTTCATTAACTTGGATTTCACACACCACACAGTGTTTGAGGACATAGGGGACTGCTTCTCATAAGTTCTACATCCTTCTATATTACTCATTTGGTAGTCTTTTTAAATAGGCTACATATTCAAGTATCTATTTCATCATTTTCAAATACGTTGATTCTTATGCCTGCCTCATGGGACTTTAGTGAATATTAAATATAAATAATTCATAAGTGTTAAGAACTATTATATGATAGGAAGTCCTTAGCAAATTACTATATGTCATTACTATTAATTCATTATCATTATTATTAACCTATATGTCATCCTACTAAATCTATAATAGTTTCTATATTGTGGGTAGAGTCAATATTGGATCAAGATAGTTATTTTTTAAAGATTTATTTCATTTTTAGTTTTGTATGTATGTATGTGTGTCTGTCTGTCTGTCTTTATGTATGTATGTATGTAGGTAGGTAGGGAGGTATGTACATGTAAGTGCAATATACACAGAGGCCAGAGGTGTCAAATCCCTTTGGAGCCAGAGTTATGGCCAGTTATGAACTACCCAAGACATGGGTGCAAGAATAGTCTGCACTCTTAATAAACCGCTGAGCCTTATCTCCTGAATTAATTTAGAAATACTTATAAAATTTCAGAACATCATCCTTTAGATATACATTACCGTCTTGAAAAACATCTGCTTTGAATGTGAGCTTTGCATAAAATATGCGTAAAGACGGAGGATGTCAGATGTCTGCCCTGAAAAGAGCACAATGTTGACCTTCACTGCCCAAGACTGAATGACTACAAAGTTAAAAAGGTGTGTCTGCTGGTTGTTCAGGCCTTCGTCAGCAATAATCAAGAAATATGGGCAACTCTGACCCAGGACATTATTCCACTCTTCTGACAAGCATCCAGAAAAGTTAGTCCAAACATCAATGGTGGTATTCTTCTGAAGGTGCAGAATTAAAGCAGTTCTCAGTGTAAGAAGTTCAGGAATATTGAAGTACGCATATTCAGCATCCTATGGAGAAGTACATTATTTGAAAAGTATCATTTAGTATTTTATTAGTTCAGGCAGTTAACATTTTTTCATTAAGGTCATTGAAGAAATATAATACAGCAGGGTTTTGGTTTTTTTTTTCTGCCCTTTAGTCAGTAAATTGACCCTGGAATTTTGTTGTATCACAAATTAGATCTAAGAGTAAGCAAGTCCATAGTACTCAGAGTTCATTACACTTTAGACTTAAGAGAAAGCAGGCCCATAGTACCCAGAGTTCATCACACTTTGCCTTTCTATTTTCTAGTCATTATCCTATTCAACCTTACCTCAAAAAGACAAAGAATAGAAAAAACTATGAAAATTATAATTTGTAATTATAAATTTTCTGGAATTGAGAACTGAAGGGGAACATGTTATTCTAGAGAATTATTCCAGAGTGCACTGATATTTCTTAAATAGCATATGTTTTTCTCAGTAGACCAAAATTGGTACAACAAATTGCAAACATAGGGCAGAACCCTGGCTCCTTGCACAAAATTCTGCTGGCTATCAATGCTCAGAAATATACAGTAACATGAGTTGCAAACTGATTGAACAAGTCCACACCAGAATCCCTGAGTAGAGGGTTAGCTGCTCTGAGTATAGGAACAGGAAGATATGGTAGCAGGTACATATTCTTGTATTTGAAATTGTCAAATTTTATTAATTGCACCAAATATGGTATTCTCTCATTGATATTTATAACAGAGCACACAATAGCAAAACAGGGTTAGTGAGTTCACATGGGCTCAGGTACACCTAACAATGTATTCAAATAAACTGCCTGCTCAGTTTTGAAGACAGAGTAGTTCTCAGGGTTAGAGGACTAGAATTGAGGTTGGAGGGGGGCCACTGTTGAGAATTTGACAAACTCTTGTGACTCTTTCTGTCTAGTAAAATTCCAACATTACACATTACAAAATAATTTAATTGTGTTTATTCCTGAACACTGCAATGTTGGGTAATTGTTCTCTTCTTCCCTTGAAATTTTATTTATTTTGTGCTGTTTTGTTTTGTTTGTCCTGGAGATTGAACTCACAGCCTTATGTATACTAGGCAAGTCTTCTACTGCTAAGTTGCATTTCTAGATCTTTATTTCTTTTAAGAAGGTCTTTCCAGGTTGGCTAGACTACTCATCAACTCACTGTGGGAGCTCCAATGGGCTTCAAACTTCGATCCTCCATGCCTTAGCCTCCATCTCATCTTCTAAACTTTTCAAAATGCATTTTACTTTGCAGTCAAAGGCGAAATGTTTACACAATTTTATAAAAACCATCTTAGTCATAGCCAGGTTGTGGTAGTGCACACCTGAAATCCTTTCACTTGGGAGGCAGAGGCAAGAGGATCATGAGTCCGAGGCCACTTCCGCTATAAGAGTCCTTGTCCCTAATCAATTATTTTAATGAATTCTGGTTTCAGTCTTCAGAGACTAGAAAACTCAGCTGGTCTGTGTTACCTTGAAGAAAACTATGGCAAATTGTCCTCCTTTGCTAATAACATCCAGCAGGTAGCGCTCAACCAGGTAGAAGAAATGGAGACTCTGTCCTGGCTGAAGTGACTTCTCACACACACATGTGACAAGTAGGGAGTCTCCGTCAATCAGGAAAAACTCAGATTCAACAAAATCATTGAATAAGCTGGAGTAGCTAAAAAAAAAACAAACAAACACAAAAAGCAAAGTATTAAAACAAATTCATATGGATGGCATAATACCTGAAAACAGTAGTGTTGTTATTATTTCATTGTTGCTAATAACCTAAATTGATGAATACATAGTTGCAAATAATTACATATACTTATATCATGTATGTATTGTACATTCACACACACACACACACACACACACATGATGAGACAGATGCAGGTACAGATCAATATTACCATATAAGGTCAAACAGCTCTAGCAGAATAGGGGAATATTACACATGGTTTCAAAAATCTTGATTACCACAAAAGTACTTACTCAGCCTTTGGCATATTTTCTAGGATTAATTGTGACATTTTCTCTAAAATCACTGTGCAATGTTCTTCTAAAAAGGGAAAGAAGAGAGATTTTTTTACTCGTCTTTTTAGGGAGGTCAGGTTATTACTTGAGAAACAAGAAACAGTAATGCAGTTATTTTAACTGTTCAATCTGTGAAGTATATATTTTGTAATGCTATAAATATTATTCTGAATTGAAAATTACCCATTGTCGCTGCTATCTGTGCCTCCAACCTGAATTGGGAAATATTAAAAATGCAGATATCCTTTACTCTGTTTCCTCTAAATGGTCATTATTCATGAGATGGCAAATCTGCAAAGAAAGAGAAAAACTGATCAACTTTCCTCTCAGCAGAAATGCCCTGAATGACTATCTTTTCAACAGAACATTGGTGGTGGGCATACAAGAATGAGCACAATCAGTGTGTGGTCTGTTCTTGAGGAACAAAAATCAAGAAATGAACCATTCATCATATAATCGCACATACAACAAAAAAATCACAAATGTGACCAAGAGATGAGACATTCTCTAAAGAAGCAATGCCAAAGAGTAGTTCTAAAGGATTAAACAAGAATTCAACAAAACAAGGGAAAGTAAGGGTCCAGGCAGAGAAGAGCAGAACATTATCATATGTAACATGCAATGGCCTGTGGCTTGAAGGAATGAATGTGGAACCAGATTCCCGTAGGAAGCCAGGAGGCTAGAGTGGAGAGTGGGACAAAGGGTTCGATGTTCAAGAGAGGGTTTAAGAAGCATGCAGGTCCTTTGAGCATGTGTCATAGTTAGCTACTAAGGATTTTAAGGAGATGTGATAGCTTTGCGTTTTGTAAAGATTACTCCACCACAGTACAGTGGTAGGAGCAAAGTTCTTGTCAGCAGGCAGAGAGAAAGCTGCTGCTGGGCCAAGAAATGATGGCAGCTTGTTGAAATTACAGCTGAATGGGAGGTCTAGGTAATAAGTCTGGAAAGGTGTGACTTTATTTGACAGATGTTAAAAGGTAAGTAAGACGTCATTAACAAACCCAGTAGGGGCAAAGAAGAGCAGAGAAATGGGCAGTCAAGGAAGACTCTGAAAATTCTAATTCAGGGATGAGAGATGCTTACATGCACAAGAGTGCCTGCTAGGAAAGCATGAAGAACTGAGTTCAAACCTCCAGCACCCATGTAAAAACCCAGACACAGCTGCATAGCTCTGTCACTGGCAATAGGGAAGGGAGAGAGGCAGTCCCTGAGAGCCCACTGACTAGTGAGTCTAGGCAAAATAGCAAGTTCCTAGTTTAGTGGTAGATCCTGTCTCAAGGCAATCAAAAAGAAGAGCAGTAGTAGAAAGCTCTGAATAGCCTCCTTAGTCCTCCAAATGTATGTGCAGCAGCACATAGATGCACTCATGCAAAAGCATGCATCACACATACAGTCACACACACACACACACACACACACACACATTGTAATTCATGTCACAGCATAGATTATTAGGCCATTCTCTGATGCCGGAATCTTGGAATATGACCACAAGTCAAGCCAAGGTCATGAACTCATGTGTGGTCCACCTAAATTTGACTGGCTTTGAGACTTACCGTAGGCCATGTAATGTAGATTCTTAAGTGTGGAAGGCTAGACATCAAACACAAGGTCTCACAAACAAACTAAACTAGTGGGAACTCATGAAATTTGGATCAACAGCTGTGGAGCCTCCACGGGACTGGACGAGGCATTCTGTATAAGTGAGACAGTTGTGTAGCTTGATCTGCTTAAGGGACTCCCTGGCTGTAGAATCAGGATCCATCCCTGGTACGTGAGCTGGCTTTTTGGAGCCCACTACCTATGGTGGGACATCTCACACAGCCTTGAGGCAGGGGGAGGGGCTTGGACCTGCCTCTACTGAATGTACCAGGCTCTGCTGACTCCTCATGGAGTCAATTCTCTTCTTGAAGGAGGGAATGGGGGCGGTTGGGAGTGGTGAGGCTGGAGGGCTGGGAGGAGGGAAGAGGGGGATCTGTGATTGGTATGTAAAATGAATAAAAAAATTTCTGAATAAAATAAAATAAAACACAAGGTCTCAACCATGTCAGAATAGATACATAATGATATCTTATTAATGATAAAAAAAAAGGCCACTAGGACAAACAAGCATGCTTAGACACAGAGAGATAGCATCATGGTAGTGAAGGGGACTAAACACATAATTCAGAGAATTACTAATAATTAATAAATTTTAGGAAAGAGAGGACTGCAAAGATGACCTAGAAAGAAATATTTTAGAAGAGTAGACAAATGCTCAGATATCTGTTGCAGAGTATGTCTAAGTCTGTTAATAAGTAGATTTTATTATGTAAATAGATAGATAGATAGATAGATAGATAGATAGATAGATAGATAGATAGATAGATAGATAGACAGACAGATAGATAGATAGATACACAGATATATAGACAGAGAGATACATAAACAGATAAGTCAGAAGACAGAGATTTCTATCCCATAATATTAAAACAGGAACATACAATGGTGAGCCAAACACTGATACCAAATATTAAAATGACTGAGACCGTGTGTCTGGGGAAATGATTAAATGTGAAGAAAGAAGGGATGGCTGTGGCCCAGGATGCTTAAGAAGTACTTGGGCAGGAGTGTAGGCATGGGTCTCTTACCTCACCCAGTTACTTGTATTTTCAGAGCCTCATAGAGCATCACTCATCACAACACACCATACTTGCCCACAGTGTACTCAAGTGTATCTAAAGCAGGTCATCAACCCCTGGTAGAGATCAGATGAAACCAAGTTAAGCATAACAGTATGGAGTGTTGAGTGTGTCAACAGCAAGGGCACAGGGAACTGAGGAGCTCTTTAATAAGAAAGGTAAAATCAGATTCTTATACTCAGAGGTTTTGAGCATCGGGTGTAAAGATAATGAACTATGGAAGCTTGCTGGGGAAGGTAAGACATGGCAGTCCAGGGAGAAAAGTGAGCATCGTGTTAATTAAGACACAAGAATATGGCACTACATGATGAATTTGGAGAGTCTGTGGTCCATTCTATATGGCAAAGCACAGGGTGACTGGTTGGAGATTTAACAAAAAGAATCAGATTTTAAAGAATCTTGTACCCCAAGTAAAGGAGTTTAGACACTTTCCTGAAAAAAAAAAGTCTCCATTACCTATACAGTCCTCAATTTTGGTAATTGTGCATCAGCTGGAGTCCTCCACATTGTACCAATCTCAAAAAGAGAAAGACCAATTGGTGAGAACTGAACAGGCAAAGGAAAATAAGCCTTAAATATGTTTTTAAAAAAAGAGGGGGGCAGGCTGGAGAATGGTGCAGCCCAGAGCACTCTAGATCACTGCCCAGCATCCACCTCAGGCAGCTCACAAATGCCTGGAACTCAAGCTCTGGGGATCTGACACCCTCTGACCTCTGAGAACACCCATACCACGTAGCTTGCACATACATGAGTACACACATACATACACAATATTTTTTAATGAAGAGTTTCAAGAAAGGATAACATCTAATTCTGTCCTATACAATAATATAAGCCAGTTCTTAAGTGCCTACATATTCAGAACGTCTATGGTATATTCCGAATATTTTATGGAACTGTTCTAACAAAATAAGGAGCCAAGTGTGACATTGTTTAAATAGTTTGACAGTTTCATTTCAAACAAATTAATACACATGTATCTATGTCCTAACATCACAGAAATTGTTTAAAGAAGTGTTTTAAAGAAATACCTAAATTGAAGGAAGTAGTAAAGTTTTAATTAAATAGTTGTAACTACCAGTGAGACACAGGTGCCTGCAACACAGCACTGCTATTAAAATAACCATTTTGTAGCATAAACTCATGTTTAATTTTACAATTAAGTGATTCATCCTATAGCCTGCCTGCCTAATCTTCTCTCACATACTGTATGTGAGAGTGTCCCTAGTAAGCTCTGTAAGAAATTATATGCAATCCTTAACAAGCAAGCGGATGTTCCCATTCATTGTCACACTCCTCCTACGTCTCCCTCTCATTTAAGGGACATGCTATGGAAACTAGAATCAGCTATTTGTATACCTGTAATAACTACTAATGAGTGCACTGCACAGGTGTGTGTGTGCACACACACACAGACCACACCCACCCACATACACACACACTAATTTGTTATAGAATATCATTTTAAGATGTGTTATTTAGTTTATGTTGCATTTGTTTAACTCTGTTGTAGCTGGAGTTTTCCTGCCTGATCCACAGTCAGGACAAATCTCTCTCACCCACCAGTCCCACAGCCGCTCAGACCCAACCAAGTAAACACAGAGACTTATATTGCTTACAAACTGTATGGCCGTGGCAGGCTTCTTGCTAACTGTTTTTATAGCTTAAATTAATCCATTTCTATAAATCTATACCTTGCCACATGGCTTGTGGCTTACCGGCATCTTCACATGCTGTTTGTCATGGTGGCGGCTAGCAGTGTCCCCTTCTGCCTTCCACTTCCCAGAATTCTCTCCTCCTTGTCCCGCCTATACTTCTTCCTGCCTGA
>CABHPH010143307.1:25300-39563 GCA_902168325.1 Peromyscus nudipes
CACTGGCCAATCAGTGCTTTATTAACATGTTTGACATACAGACCATCCCACAGCACTCTGTGAAGCTGTGTTACTGTGCCTGTCTAAACCACCTGATGGTGTAATAAAGAACAGAACAGGCAAGTAGCAAGGCAGAGAGAATATATAGAAGGAGAAATCTGGGGGAAAAAAGAAAGAAAGAAGTAGTCAGAGAAGGAGGAGCACTAAACAGGATAATTTAAGTTAAAAAAGTGGGCCAGAAATAAGCCAAGCTAAGGCTGGGTATTTGGAAGTAAGAATAAGCCTCTGTGTGTGATTTATTTGGGAGCTGGATGGCGGGCCCCCCCAAACAAACAAAAATGAACAACAACATTTTGGTTTGGCAAACCAACACTGCCCTCAAATATCTCCAGGGCATGAGAAAGCTGAAAAGAAAAAGAAAAAGGACATGGTTCCTTTAAGAGGTACTGCTGTTCAGCCGGTAGGGCAGTAGCTAAATATAAATGGCAAGCTAAGTAAAATACACCTGTGGCAGCTCAGGTACCTGCATTCCATAGCTAGGAAGGTTTGAGGCAATTCTCTGTCAGGAACTGAAACTGAGCCATGAGCTTTAGGCTTGGCTTTCGGGACCTGAAAAGCAGGCCGAGCCAGCTGAGAGCCACACTCAAAGAATCCAGGTGTAGGTGAGCAGTCAAAAGATTACTCACACATGGTCAAAGAGGCTGAAGATATGCAAGAAAAGAGGTCCAGACAGAAAACCTCTAAACAGATTATAGTGTGCTTAACAATGTGCATGGGCTTAAGAAAAGAAAAAGGGTATAGTCATAGAAAGAAATGAATATTTAAAAGTAATAAAGTCTTTAAAGAGAGAGTAAAAGTAATATAAAAGAAAAAAGCCAGATAAAATGGGAAATTCACAGGGAGTCTGGATCCTGTATGTTATTGTGTTGATTTTGAATTTTTTTGATTGCTGAAAAGCAAAGGACACCTGCAAAGAGACCTGGAATTGAAAGAGGAACTGTTGAAATAAATCAGCCTGTATACCTTAGGAATGCCTTAAATCTGTTAAAAAGTCAAAAAATATATTTGTGAAGTGGAAATCAAAAATGCTTTGGAGTTTTGTTCCCACAGGAGATGAGAGGCTGTAGATTTCTTTTTTTTTAAATTAATTTATTTATTTATTTTTCTATTATCAGCTTGATACAGTATAAATTCTTATCTTAATAGTGAAATGTTTCATTGAGGCTTGCTCAGTAATTGAGTAAAACCAAAACTTATTATAAGCCACAGTCATCCTAGGGTCCCCCCATATATATATATATATATATATATGTATGTATGTATATGGCCTCCATGATTCTGTGGGTTGTAGTCTGATTGTTCTGGATTGCTTCAGGGTTAATATGGATCAGGATTGATCAGGAGAGACCTCCTGAAACTTGACAGGTGATATCTATTAGCAAAGGTTACTGCTGGTCTTCCCAGGACTTGGTCATTATCTCAAAATTTTCTCTCTGGGACCCTAAAGATAATTCACCCATAGACAGCAGGAAACAGTTTGAAGAACACAATGTCCACATCCCCAAGACGGGTGTGGGAGACTTTTAGTTATTTAATGGGCAATGGATGTTTGTTGTCATTTAGGGGAATATAGTATATTGATTCAAATTTAAAGTTAATTTTGTTACACTGTGTATATGTTTCTACTCTTGTTTAAAGGATTTTTGTATATTGATAAAAATTTAAGATTATTTTTGTAACAACATATATATATATATATATATATATATATATATATATTTCTATTCTTGTTTAAGGTATTGTACCTATGCTGTTTATTTTAAAATGTAAAGTAAAATTCTAGTTTTTGAGAAAGCTGTTATTATAAACTATATAGGCTAATCAGGAAACACAGGTTAGTGGTTAGTCATTTATAATAATCAAATTTGTAGATATGTTAGGTATGCTTTCCAGATCATATAGAGATATATTTTAGATAGATAGATGGTCTTCAAGCCTTTTAAAGACCTACAGAATATGGCATTTAAAATGTTTTGTTAACATAAAGTTTTTCATGACAATGAGATACATCTGTTCCTGGCAGCACAAATTTACTTCAGAGATGATGAGAATTGAAGAAACTCTTTATGGTGTTTGCTTTGTTGTGGCAAGCTTAGCCACTGGACAAAGAAACTGCTCTTGCCTTTGACTGGTTGCCTATGTGCTGTGCAGACTGGACATGTAGGACCCACAGGAAAAAGACTGCTGAACTTTGCCAAAACAAGGAAGGACAGTCCTTCAAATTTCCTGCCTCACTGAAAAGTCTGCCAGATATTCTGGGCCTGTAGGCTGAAGATGGATGCACCAACGTTGCAGAGGAACTTTGGGTGACTGTCCAGGAAGCCAAATGTCCCTGTTGTTAGGTAATATCACATCCTTCTGGGCCTTTGATGGAGATGAAGGCTACAGAGTTATAGTTGCAGTTTTCCTTAGTTATGATAGAAAGTAAGTTAGGTGTAAAACCTTGGATTCACTAAGATAGGATAGACAATGCGTTTATTTTCTTTGAATATGCTAACTACAAATGGACAGAATTTTGTAAATGTAATTCCTACTTGATAATTGTTTTTGTTGTATGTAGTTTTAATATATTAAAGTTAAAACCTTTATTTTTATTTAGACAAAAGGGGTAAATATAGAATATTATTCTAAGGTGTGTTATTTTGTTTATGTTGCATTTGTTTAACTCTGTCAAGCTGTGTTCCTGTGCCTGTCTAAAACACCCAAATGGTCTAATAAAGAACTGAACGGCCAATAATGAGGCAAGAGAGAGAAATAGGCAGGGCTGGCAGGAGAGAAATATATAGAAGGAGAAATCTGGGAGAAAAAAGATAAATAAGTAGTCAGAGGAGGAGAACCCAGGGGCCAGTCACCCAGCCACACAGCAAGCCACAGAGTAGGAATAAGATTTACAGAAGGGAATGAGAAAAGCCAAGAGGCAAAAGGTAGATGGGATAATTTAAGTTAAGAAAAGCTGATGAGAAACTAAGCCAAGCTAAGGTCAGCCATTCATAATTAAGAGTAAGCCTCTGTGTGTGATTTATTTGGGAACTGAGTGGCAGGCCCCCAAAAAGAACAAAAACAAACAACAATACTGATTACTTAACCAATCAGAAGAAAACCAGCAAGTTCCTGGTTCTCAGTAATTTTTTTTTTAAAGTTAAGGATGTACCTACCTTGCCTACCATGTATGATACCTTGGGTTCAGTCCTCAATACCATCAATAGAAAATACCAAACAATAAAATAAGCCTGTTTTATTCTCCAGGTGTTAATCTGGATACCAAACTCAGGTTGTCTGTTACCACAAAAACTAACAGAACAGAACAGAATAATGAACAGAAAATAATAAACATGTAAGTTAGACTTCATTTAGAGAGGTGGTGATGTGAGAAAAAGGATCTAAGGAGATCAACCTAAAAGCAATCTTTTAGGTTTAGATGAGATGCCTTCCATCTCGTCTCTAGCCAGCAGGCCTTATAGGAAGGTCAAATCAGGCGATCATCCCAGAGCTCAGGCTGCCATTCTGATTGGGAAGTCAACCACACTTCTGAGACTTGTGATGTGTGCCCCCTCTCTGGTTAGCTCCATTTGTCTTGCACCATTCTCAGGACATCCGAGTTTAGTATCAACCCTGCACTCTTCCAAATACTACCTGACCAGGGGAGTCAACTCAGGACAAGCAAGGCATAGCAGTGCATACATGCTAAGCTGTTAATAACATGTATATATAGACTGCTTTCTGGGATATGGAATACAAAAGTGCCTCCAGGAAGAAAAAAGTGCCTGTATCATCCACATGTGCCCTTCATTCTCCACTGTGAGCAAGGACACCTATAACCATCCACACATGTCCTATGGTTCTCCACCGTGAGCAAGGACACCTGTATCCATCCACACAGGCCCTTCATTCTCCACTGTGAGCGACGATACCTGTGTCCATCCACACATGTCCTATGGTTCTCCACTGTGAGCAAGGACACGTGTATCATCCACACATGCCCTAGGTTCTCCACTGTGAGCAAGGACACTGGTATCCATCCGCAAGTGCCCTTCATTCTCCACTGTGAGCAATGACACCTGTATCCATCCACACGTGCCCTGTGGTTCTCCAATATGATCAACAACACCTATATCCAGTTATACTCAAAGATGATCACAGTAAGAAGGCTTCCCTGATAACAGGGAGGCTTTCCTGGGGGCTTTAAGAACTCGAAGTCAGGGAATAAAAGATAGATAGAAATTGAAAGACTCTCTTTTCTTTGCACCAGAAGAAATATTATGAACTATTTTGGTTTGTGGCTGTATGTAAAGAATTGTTAGCAAATCCTGTGAAAACTTGTTTTTCCTCTCCTGCCAAGGCCAAGGTGGCTAAAATTTTCTCTTCTGACAACCCCTGTGCCCCAATCCTTGTCTCTGAACAATCTTCCCTGAAGACAGTGCTGATTAGCCATCTGGTAATTTCATTTCCACTGCCCTGATACTGCAATGACTTCTGTCCTGGTTTGTCTAACCTAACACCACTTTGGGGGAGGGAAAGATTCCGAGTGATGTTGAGAAGTCAATACCAATGAAACCCCTTTTATTTTTTCAAATTTTATTTTTTCAACAACTAAAAGGTGAGGATGGCTCTTTGGCTATCCACCTGGACTGACTCCCAAGTTTAATTCTATCTGTCCTGTGTGTGATGACCTAGTACCTTCCAAGTGTACCCCACTTTCTTCTCATGGGGGCAGACTTCTGTAGAAAGTCAACAGACTGACAACAAAGATTGAAAAGGAGAATAAAACCAATAAGGTCAAGTATTTTGTAAAAACTAACTTGGAAAAGAAATGCTCATTAGAGTTATATTTGTTTGTTTGTTTATATGTAGTTTTTATTTATTTATATGTAGTAAATGACAAAAGACTTAGCTCAGCCATGAGGGTTTTACAGGAAGCTTAGTAACCAGCAAAGCAATATAGTTATCTTTGGCCAAAGTCGCACCAAAATCGTTGTTCATAAAGTGGCATTTAAGAGATTCTTTGAATTTTTATTGAGTTTTATTTCTCTGTTTTGAGTGTATGCACATCTGTGTACATATAAATATGGAGATCAGAGGTCAATGTCTGGAGTCAGCAATCACCTTCCACCAAGTCTGTCCTGGGATGAAGTTCATGTCCTCAGACGTGGTAGCTAGTACCCTTATCTGCTGAGCCATTTCATTGGCTCCTTTTAAAAGACTTTAAAACAAATCCTTAAATAAACTACTTCTTTAAAGTCATTTTTCCAAAATGTCTGACAACAAAAAACATAATCATCTTGATTAACCATAAAATCTGATTTTTTTAAACCACTTGTTAGCAGAGAAGATAAATAACTTAACCCAACTTTTAAAAGATGACTGGTTTCAAGTTTTATAAGAATGAACTAAGATTTGACCTTAGGAATATTTTAAACTTTCCTTTTGAGGATTTCATACATGAGTACTTTCTTTACATCACTCTCCTTCTCTCTCCTTCCCCCAATTCCTCCTCTGTCCCTTCCATCACCTCTCAAATCCATGGCCTCTTATTCTTTAATTAAATTGTTACATCCATGTATATAAGTTTACAAATACAATCTGCTAATTAATAACCTTCAGTAATCACTACATCCATCCAGTGACTCATCCTCCACAAAGCCTTCACAACTCATTTGGTTGTCCTGTGGTGTCAGGAGAACCTCCTGATAATGCCCTCATCTCTCCTCCTCCATTTTGGAATAATGTATCTAGTCTTTGCCCAAGGACAAAATGGTATTTTACTCTGTGTCAAAAATCTTTCTTAATTTTTTTTTAAAAATCCCCTTTTTATTTTGACCTGGTTTTTTTTTTTATGGAAAATGCACCCTCTTCAGATTCTATCCTTCCCTCTCCTACTCACTGACTCCTTTTTATTTGACTTCCTCAATTCAGGGAGAAAGAATGACACGCCAAGCAAACTGACAAACTGTATCGAAGTAGAAGGGAATCCAAGTTTCACTCAGGACATGAAGCAACAAATTGAGAATATCTGTCTGTAGTCAGCCACACTCCCAGGCTGCTGTTGTCCCTATGCAGAGCTTCTGGGGTTTTAAGAGTCTCACACATTTTATCCCCCTTATACATTATATCCTCACATGAGTCTGAGAGTTACAGAATGTTGTACTCCAGCAAGAGCAGGCCAAGATACCAAAGTTTCCAATGACCTTGCACAGGCAAGAAGGGAGGAGGGAGAGAGAAACACAGAGAACCAAAAACTCTTTTATGTTAACTCTACCGTTGCAGCATGGGATACAAAAGATATCTGTTCCTCTGGAGACCTGGAGTAAACAGCAAACTGTTTTCTGAGCCAAAGAAAAGAAAGGAAAAAGGTATCTAGTAGTACGCGGTGGACAGGAAGCTTGCTGTCGGGTCTGGTGATGGCAGACTAGACCTGAAGCATTGGTATACTATTATTTCAAAAGATAATATAGAGAGCTATGCTGGCCAGGGAAGCAGTTAGGAAGCCTCCAGAACTTGACTCTCACTCCTCTGCTCCAAATCCAACCCCCCAGTCTCATTCCCAGCTTTGCAGCAGAATGCTGGACGTTGCCACTCTGTCCTCTCTGCCCCCATTCCCAGAGGAATGAGCAAATCTTGGTGGCATAGCCTGTTTCTTCCCTCTTGGGGACCCCATTAGCCCATTCCCCAGCCCATTTTCATCCCTAAGTGTCAGCCTCCAATACCAAAAAACACATTCTAACTTGAACCCTCAATGGCTACACCAGGCAGGATCTTAGAAGCATTTCCTACCAGGCAACACACAGCCACCACCCAGAGAGGGCAACAGAATACAAAGAACCGAATACCCACCCAACAAAGACAAGACCAAATATCAGCACCTAGAATTACAATGATCCCAAACTGGCCTATAAGGCAGTGTAAAAGCACAATCAGTAACAGCAAAGACAACATATCTCCTCTAGAGTCTAGCAACCCCACCAACGAAATAATATGTAAACATATATTAGGACAACACCTGGTTTCTCAATGGAGACTCCAAAAGCCAGAAGGGTCTGGAAAGATGTTCTCCAAGCCCTAAGAAAATACAGATGCCAGCCCAGACTTCACCCAGCAAAACATTCTGTCACAATACTGGAGAAAGAAAGACACTCCGGGATAAAAGCAAATTTTAACAATATCTCTCTACAAATCCAGCCCTACAAAAGGTTTTAGAAGGAAAAATTCAACCTGAAAAGCTTAAGCACATTTGAGAAAATATAAGTAATCAATAATATCAGATCAAAAGAAGGAGAAAAAGGTTTTTTTGGTTTTGTTTTTATGCTTTTTTCAAGACAGGGTTTCTTTGTGTAGCTTTGTGCCTTTCCTGGAACTCGCTTTGTAGACCAGGCTGGCCTCAAACTCACAGAGATCCGCCTGCCTCTGACTCCCAAATGCTGGGATTAAAGGCGAGCGCCACCAACACCCGGTGAGAAAAAGTTTTAAAATAAAACCCACACCACAATAACAAAGTAACTGAAATCAACAAACATTACTCACTGATAATTCTCAAAATCAATGATCGCAATTTTCCAATAAAAAGACACAGAATGTCATCAACCTCAGGGCTAAAATCAAAACAAAAACAATTAAACACACATCTTCAACAAATGGTGCTGGTCAAATTGGATGGCTGAATGTAAAAAAATCCAAATCTTTTCATAGATATTATCCCACACAAAACTCAACTCCAAGCGAATCAAAGACATCAACATGAGGCCAGATACACTAAACCTGATAGAAGAGAACATGGAGAATAGTCTTAAACTCATTGGCACAGGAAGACTTTCTGCATAGAATACTGATAACACAAAAATTAAGAACAATAATTAACAAATGGAACTTCATGAAACTGAAATGTTTCTGTATGGCAAAGGACACCACCATTCACACAAAATGGCAGCCTGTAGAATTGAAAAGTACTTTTTACCAACTACACATCCACTGGAGAGCTAATTTTCAATATACATAAAGACTCAAAACACTATCAAGAAAACAAGTACCAAAAATCAAAATTGGAGACAGATCTAAACAGAATTTCCAAAAAAGGAAACTCAAATGACTGAGAAGCACTTAAAGAAATGTCCAATGCCTTTAATTATCAGGGAAATACATACTAAAAATACTTTTAGGTTTCATCTTTCACCAATCAGGATGGTCAAGATCAAATTTAAAAGTGATAGCTCATGCTGGCACAGATGTGGAAACAGGGGAACACTCCTCCACTGCTGGTGGGAACGCAAACTTGTACAGCCACTATGGAAATCAGTGTGGCAGTTCCTCAGAAAGATGAGAATCAATCTACCTCAAGATCTAGTCATACCACTCTTAAACATATAGTCAAAAGATGTTTCATCCTACCACAGAAACAATTGCTCAACCATACTCATTGCATTCATAACTGCCACCTATTAATAAACAACATCAATGGATGAATGGATAAAGAAAACTTGGTACATTTACAGAATGAATTATTACTCACATTTTACAGAGTGAATTTATACTCATTATTATAAAAAATAAAATTCACAGGTAAATGGATGGAACTAGAAAAGAAATCATCCTGAGTGAGGTAACTCAGACCCAGAAAGGCAAATATCATATGTATTCACTCATATGTGGATGTTAGCTGTTAAGTCATTGATAAGCAAGCTACAATCCATATAACCACAGAGCTTAGGTAGAGAGTAAGGGACTAGGAGGAAGGTGAGATCTCCCTAGGGAAGGGAAATAAATAGCTAGTTATGGGTGGACGGGTTGGGGGTGTGGAATAGGATGGGGCAAGAGAGAGAAAATGGAGAGGGACAGCTAAAACCAAGGAACACTTGAAGGGGTCATAAGGAAACCTAATACAGTATAAGCTTCCTCTCATAAACGCATATATGAAGTCAATCTAAATGAATTTGCCAAACAATGGGGGAGACAGAGCCACAACTTGACATCTCCTGTTACCAAATGACGCTTCCAGTACCAGGAATGGGTTACGTCTAATCTAGTTCTTGGTCAAAAAGTCCCATGGGAACCCTCAAATAACCCAAGCTATTGCCAAGGCTACTAGTGGCTCTCCACAAACTGACAATAAGGCCCTGCTGCTGAAGACGACCTCTGAACAACTCATTGAACACGGAGAAATCAAGCTCGTGCCTACTTAGAGGCTTAGTTTCTATGAGCTAGTTGTCATGATCCTGCAAGGTACTCTGGAAGCTACCAAAGGAGAAAGGCAGACACCGAACCAGCTACAAACCCTTTGATCTACAAGAGTGACCTGCTAGTGCAACAGTGGCACAAAGCTTGTGGGAATAACCAAGCAATAAGGCCTACGCCATGAGATAGACAGAACTCATGCCCTGTGCTGCCTGAGTGGCCACGGATAGGAGACTAGACAGGCTAGGGACCTAGGGAAAACAAAATGCTACTGTTCTGCTAAAGGAATACAGCAATAAAATGACTCATGAGGACATTCTGCTGTCCTCACAGATCTGTGCCTGGCGGCCATCTTCTTGCAGCAAATGAGAGCAAGAACAGAGACCCACAGCCAAACATGTGCAAAGAGTGAGAGACCATTGAGACACGTAGCGCTAAAAGGAGTATCTCCATCAAAACCCTTCTCTCGGGGCTCATGGAACTCCAAGAGGAGGTGGAAAGTGTGTAAGAGCCAGAGGAGATGGGGGACACCAAGGAGCCAAGGCCTTCCAGACATGACAGTCTGGTGCAAATATAAACTCAGAGACTGTGGCAGTATGCACAAGGGCCTGCATGAGTCTTCACCAATGGGGTCCTAGAAAAGTGAACACAGGCCCCATCCTTAACCTAGAAGCTATCCCTAACAGGTAGTCACTTGCAAACGAAAAGTTGGTTTTCTCTGAGGTAGTCTCACTGTGGAAACAATCTACTCTTAAGGGTAGGTCTCATGTCCAGCAGTAAACAGCCAACAAAAACTCAAGGCATCTTTGGGGTTCTTTGCCTTATAATGTTTAGTCAGAGCAATTTTTTTCTAGCTTACAGGTCCTAAGCATATGTAATATGGCTTCTGGTTTTATGTTTTTATGGGATTCCTGTGTGTGTCAACATGTATGTCTCTGAAGTTTGTTTTTGGGGTGTTTCATTCTGAGCTGGTGATATGAAAAGGCAGCTGGCTATCACCCTAAAAACAAACTGCTTTATATCACATCTCCAGCCAGCAGGCCTCATAGAGACAGACCAAAGGCCAAGACAGACAGTCATCCCAGATCTCACTTGAGTCTCACTGGCTCAGGCTTTCTTGGGACACTGAGACTAGTTAGTGTCTACAAGTATCAATCCTGTACTCCTCCAGGAATCACCTGGGCTGGAGCATTACCTCATCCCAAGCAAGCCATTAATGCATGGCAAGCTATTAATAACATGTATGTATAGGATCTCTTCTACAATATGGAATAAAAAAGCACCTCCATTCAATGAAATGTAAAAGTGCCCCTCCCCAGAGTTTATAGTCTGATGATAAACATACGGAAAATTCTGAGACAATGAAGGTGGAAAAACAAACAGAGGAAAATACTAAGAAAAAAATGACAGACTAAGAAACCAAAATGAATAGGAATAAAATTGGTCAAGTATGTAGTTTCAAAGTAATATTCATTGTTAGGATAGAGCTTCAAAAAAATCAGTTGAAAAGCTTCCCCACATATTAAGGAAAAAAAAGACAAGTAAACAACAAAAATAACAGGAAAAACAAAAACGAGCAAACAAAAAAACAAACAAAAACCTAATGAAGTGGACAGAGGTATCCATATTTTAGATATAACACCTAGGTTTTAAGACTTATTGCCAATCAGACTATACAATTTTAAGTTACATGATTTATTTACTTTCTCTATGTATTAACCTGTAGAAATATATGAACACGTTTAAAAAACTGTTTTAAGTGTGCCTGGCAGGCTATTCAAAAGAACTAAAATTAGCAATATTGGTGGATAGTTTTATGAGAAAAAATATATCTTCTAATTTCTAAAAGAAAATACCTTAGAGCCAGAACTCTGCACCAAATGTATATTTCGGTTCATTGAGAATGCAAGAAGATATAACTTGTCATTAAAAAGTGAGAAATTCCACCAATTATGTATCTTGAATTATAATTTCATTTAAAGAAAGTAGGAGAGTTCTCAGAAAACAGTGAAACTATGCAAGATTAAAAAGATCCAAGGGAGCTATGTACATAGTTTAAATGTTGTAAAAGCCTATTTCCAGTGGTAGTCACGATGATACAAAACTCCATTTTCCAGCCAAACAAGAAGATTGCATCTATAATGCAATATTTCCATAATATTGAATTATTCAAAGTATTTCCAATAATATTTCCATAATTGGGCCAATAAAAATGCTCAGTAAGTAGGTAAAGGTGCTTGCCACCCAGTCTGATGATCTGAGCTCCATCCTTGAGACTTATATGATACAGGAAGAGAACACACTCCTTAGAGTTGTCCTCTAATCCCCACAAGCACACTGTGCCTTTAAGAAATATGCACATAGGGGCTGGAAAGAGGACAGATGCCACGTTAATTACTGTGCACTGCTGTTGTAGAGGACTCGAGTTCTGTTCCTAGAACTCAGTCCAGAGGCTCACAACTGCCTGTAATTCCAGCTCCGGGAGATCCAATGCCTCAGGCCTCCTAGTACATTTGCACTCAAATGCACATCCCCATACACCACACACACACACACACACACACACACACACACACACACAATTAAAAATAAATCTAATCCGGGCGGTGGTAGCACACATGCCATTAATCCTAGCATTAGGGAGGCAGAGGCAGGTGGATCTCTATGAGTTTGAGGCCAGCCTGGTCTACAGTGCGAGTTCCCGGACAGGCTCCAAAGCTATACAGAGAAATCCTGTCTCGGAAAAAACCAAAATAAATAAATAAATAAATGAATACATAAATAAATAAATAAATAAATAAATCTAAAAATTATATACTGGTTTCCACTTTTGACTCACTATGGGAAACAAATAACAACAATTGTCACAAAATCCTGCAAAACATGATAGATCTTGATTATATATACATAATTATAAAATGTATTAAAAATTATATTTTATAATATATAATGTACATCTGCGTATATTTATTACATATGTGTGTGTATAGTAATAAAGCAACAGAATTGAGGAGATCACTAAAGAAGAAAGGGAGGAAAGGATGCTAAGTGCCTTCTCCCCCACGAAGTAAGTAGGGACAGTATCTAAAGATAATGGATCAGAAACAACTTCTAAAACCGAGTTGTTCGGCTGCCTTCCTGAAAAGGACTATGCAAATAAGCTACTAAACACTGTAAGGGACAGTCCCTTCCCTAGAAACTATCCAGATAAGAAACAGGGAAGAATCCGCAGTGCGTCACCATTTTACAACTCCCAGGGCAAGAAAAGATCTTGAGACAGCAGAACAAACATAGAGGCAAACGTCGACACCCAGAACTCTAGCGACAACGACTAATTTACAGGACATGTAGAGAAGAGAGACATACTAACGACACAGCAGGAGATGTCTACAGGACACTACACATGTCACTCGGGTCCTATAAATCATAACGGGATAGAGGAAACTCAAAAGACATATCGTCTAAACTCAGTATTGTCAGAATTGCATTTGTATTATGCTTGCAGAAATCTTCAATAAAATGAGGAAGAAAATGGAGGAGGGGGGAATTAAGAGGAGGGGTTGCAGGGAAGTTAAGGAAAACATAAATATTGGAACAGAATGTTGGAGCTGCTGATAGAAGGACTGAGTTCCTATAAAAGCACCTGGAGAAGAGGTAATTAGTCCCCCGTGGGTCAAGTTTTAAGATGGTCACCATGCCTCTGCCACTTTGCTACACTGGCCTTGTATAATTTCCTTCCGTCTGTCCCACCACCCTTATTTAACAGGACAGTCTCCCTAGTGATTAGGCTACCATCATGCTAGATGAGACAGAAAGTCTCCTACATGCTTGGAAGGCACCGCCACCTGTGAGGGATGACAATGCAAAGTTTTAGACACTGAGTAACCCGCATCCAACAACTTGCAAGAAAACAGAGAACTCCAGTCCTCTTGCTGACCTCAAGCAACCAGAATGAGCACCCCAGCGTCTGGCAGAAGAGCTCAGCCCCAGCAGACACCTTCAGTTCAGGCAGGTGCGACACCTGGGCCCTGCAAAAGCAGTTAATCTGTGCCTGAACAGGATCTGTAAAAGAATACATTCGTTTTGTGTAAAGCCACTGAGAGTGTGCTAATTAGTTATGCGGAAACAAAACCAACACCTGTTCCTTACACATGAATACATTAGATCTTAGATGACTAAAACAGGAAGACTGAGGCAGGGAGGGTTATTCCAAGTTCAGGGCTAGCCTGGACTCCAGCGGAAGTACCAGGCTATACAGAGAGATTGTCTCAAAAAGGAAGCATGCTAGGGGATGGGGATTTGCTGCAATAAAAACGTAAATTGTCTTAGCTACTGAAATTTAAGAGCGCCTAGAACTCATCTGAGTTCTTGGTCACATTCAGCTTCTAGCTCGGCAAGTGTGGAGTAGGGCCCCTGATTCTGCACCCAGGAGAAGGACCTCTGATGCCAAGCCCGACTTTCATTGGCTGTGCACACATCAGAGGTCCCTACTTATTTATCCTTATTTGAGGTCCCCCATTAAGAGGAAGAGCACTCAAGAGCCTGAGCCCGATGTCTTCTTCCCTCCTGCTCACCACCGACTTCCCTCCTTCTGTATCCCCTGGGCTCTGGCCTCTGGCACAGGCAAGTCTATGATCCACTGCCCAAAGAAGGCCCCTCCTAGTCCTGTCCCCTCAGCAGCTCCGTAGCGGCCCCTCCTTCCTTCCTTCCGGACAGCTCTGACCTTGACACGCCCTGCAAGCCCCTGGCCAGACCAGAAGCATCCCCTGCGAAGCCCAGACCGGGAAGGACCTGCTACCTGCAGAGAGGGTCAGGACTGCTCTGCCGGAAGCAAGAGTGCTGAGTGAGTGCAGAAATCGCTCCTGGGAGAGGGCAAGCACTCCTGGGAGACCTGGGATCTGCTCCCTCCTCAAAGTGCAAGCTTCTAAGCTACGCTGGCCGCCTTTTATGCGTGAAGAATAGTTTCGGTTTCCCTTCTGCTCCCAGAAGCAGCGTTAAGTTTCGATTTCCATTCATCACCAATCCCAGAAGCCGATTTGGG
>CABHPH010143308.1:9390-28839 GCA_902168325.1 Peromyscus nudipes
ACACACACACACACACACACACACACACACACTTTCACATATCCACACACATATATACACATACACAGCATATACACGAATGTACTCACAGATTCACATAGATATCTATGCATATGTGAACATATACATACACATCTACTTGCATATCTGTACACATATATGGCTCACATATAGAGACATGTATGCATATACACACATGCACAGATATGCACACACATCCACAGATATTTCACACATACACAGATGTGCACACAGACGCTCACATGCACATGCGTACGCATGTGAGTGTTCCTGCACACAGCCACACTCATGCACACAACACATACGTGGGTAGAACACACAGCAGACGTTTCTCTTGGCCACCTTAGAGCATCCACGATTACTTTTTGTTTCTGAAATATTTTTTAACAGCATAGAAGGGAGAGGGTCTCAGGAACCAGAACAAAAATCCTCTGGAAAGACAAAAGCGGCTGGAGAGATAGCAGCAAGGCAAAAATGGAGAGATAAAAGTCAGAAAAGAGCAGGACATGCCGTAGAAGAGCACACTAGACCTGCAGGTTGGATGGAAAAGAGCAAATCGGCATGGAATAAACTGAAGTCAGCTCTGTGGAGGGCATACCCGAGGACGGCCCTGGAGTAAAGATCTGAAGGAAAAGGCGGATGGTAAATGGGGGTGGGGGTGGGAGGACCAACTTTTGCTTCTAAAGGAAGAAACCAGAATGGAAGATATAGAAGTTAAAATAAAGATTTGGAGAAAATGTCTCTGCTCTCTTTAGAGAGAAGCCCCGGGGTGGGAGGTAGAACCTAGAGCCTCATCTGTGCTAGGTAAGTGCTTTACCACTGAGCTACACTCCTACTCTCTAAAAGTGAAACTGAAATATAATTGAGGACCTGCATCTGAGGGAACGTGGTGGCCTTGTTCTAAAGACGCTGGTACTGAGGATGAGGGTTAAAGAGGGGAAGGAGATGCCGTGCAATCTGCAAGACGGGCTGGGTGGTGTCCTCTATTTTCTCACCTGCCTCTGTGTGCATGTGCGTGTGTGTGTGTGTGTGTGTGTGTGTGTGTGTGTGTTTGCATGCATGCGTGCACACTCAAGTGTGTGTAAAAAGGATAGAAGTAGACACAGAGAGAAATAACCACTGGGAGGAAAAAAGCCTGGAGGGGAGGTATCAGGCTAGGGTAAACAATCTGGATTCTGGTTTCTAGGTCCTGGCTTAGCTCCAGGATGCTATACCCTTGACCAGTCCAGTAATACTAGGAAATTTTAGTCTAATAGTGGTCATATTTCCACCATTGCCTTCCCATGGGGAGCTCAAGGAGATGAGTGTCTAGAGCTCCCAACAGCATGACCTGTATGGAGAAAATGCTCCAAAAAGGTTATCACTGCAACCAACATGGCAAATAGGGCGGGGTGGAGAGGAGAAATGGGGAGCAGAGGATGGTCATGAAAGACGAGAGGATGAGCGAAGGCACTCAGTTATAGGATTGTAGAGCAGGAGAAGACAAAGAGCAGGGCACAGGCTACACACTGAGCATTGTCAGTTCATCCACCTCCTGTGGACTGACTCTGAGCAGCAGACTGTTTCCAGTCGCTATAATAAAACACCCTGACAAAAAAACAACGGCGAGGAGAAAGGTACTTATATCAGCTCACAATGCCAAGTTACAGTTCATCGTTGTGGGGAAGTCAGGACAGGAACCTCAAACAGCTGGCCGTGTGATACCCACCGTCAAGAGATGAAATGACTACATGCTTACTCACTTGCTTGCTTGTGCTTGGCTCAGTTTCTCTACTCTCACACAGTTCAAGATCCCTGACTAGGGAATGGAGCCACCTATAGTGGACTGGGTGTTCCCTTCCCAACTCAATTAAGATAATACCACATACACATGCCCACAGACCAACCAATGTAGACAATCCCTTATTAAGACTCTTCCAAGGTGATTCTAGATGAGTTGACAATCAAAGCTAAGCGTCATGCACTTGAACCCAGATCTCAGAACACTCAGACCAACACATTTTCGACATCTTTGGGAACTTTGGGAAGGAAATGCAAGACGCTTTCCACTGTGTTTGTACTGCATTCCTGTCTTGTAAGTCAATGAATCTTTAAATGGGATATCAGGAATGAATGAGTTGATCGATAGATGAGCATGCAAATGCATGTTCAAATAAAGGGATAAGTTCTGGGAGAGATCAAAGATGTATTTCTCATTAAAATTTCAGTGACCTATTAAGTGTATGGTGCCCTGAATCTTCTCCTTTCAGCTCACCCACGGAGCCATGATGATTGCATCCATATCCCCTTCTTCTTTGTCATTTATTCTGGTCAGTTTAAGAGACAATGTCAGGGTTGCGGTGCTCAGGAATCTCTCCTACCCCTCCCTGCTTGTCATGAGAGAGGCTAGAGAACCTACTGAATCTGCTTGTTTGCTTGATTTTAAAGCCGATGCAAGATTTTTTCCACCTTCAAAAGAAGACACAGCAGGCAGCTGCTGCAGTATCCACACTAGAACTTGGCAGTTTGCAGGACTGGGACGATTTGAGAAGACAGCACGTCTTTTATACAATATCTCACACCTGTGCAGAGAACACCTGTGGTAGACAATAACTGAAGATTCTGTCTTCCTCAAAGCCCACTCTGATGGCCTCCTCTTCCTAGGCAGAACAAATCGGTCAATGGCTACTCTGTGCTTGAGCTCTGCACATCTTTTAAGAACTGTAGTATTTCCCAGAAAGGTTGCTCACTGACAATCTCCTGTACTGGATCTTGTATGGTGTTTCTGGGAAGGAATCAGTTGGAAGGTAGTTATGTGGTTGAAAAGCACAGCTTGCGTGTATGTGTGTGTGTGTGTGTGTGTGTGTGTGTGAGTTGTTGCTCCTAAGGTGTCCACTCTTTTTGAGACAGGATCTCTGTGTGAGTTAGTTTTAGTTATCAACTTAACACTATCTAGAGTTGCCTGGGAAGAAAGTCTTCAATGCAGGATGGTCTAGATCAGGTCTGCCTGTGGGCCTGTTTATGGGGATTGTCTTGATTATATTAATTAATGTAGGAAGACCCAGCCCACTGTGGTCAGCTCCATTCCCTGGGCAGGGGTCCCTGGATTGTATGACTGTAGAGGGGACTGAGCTTCAGTGAGCATGCAAGTGATCATTCTCTCTTGTTCTTGACTGTGGATGTGATGTGAATAGCTGTTTCAAGTTTCTGCCTTCATTGCCCTTCAATGACAGACTGTGGAATTGTAAGCCAAATAAACCCTTTATCCTTTAAAGTTGCTATTGTCAGGGAATTTTATCACAGCAACAGGAAGGAAACAAGGCCGGTTTCTCACTAGCTTAGAACTCTGGCCAGGTCTCCGGTGATCTAGCTACCTGTCCCCACCCTCCCAGGTCTCCAAAGATCTAGCTGCCTGTCTTGGGATCAAACTCAGGTCCTCATGCCAGCAAGGCAGACACTTCACTGACTGAACCATCTTGAATAAGAATCAGCATAGGGACTCAGTCACAGGAAATTTCACTGTTGGAATGCATCACTTGAACCATTTTCATTTTGTGTCACCCCACGGATTATTTGAAGCCATACGGATCGTGTATCTACAAGACCAGAAGATGGAAAAGACCCTCCACCGACTGCCTTCCAACCTAAACTCCTGTGGAAAACCCATGGGCCATTTGAAGGAGATGGGATCAGCAAAGAGATGTGCATAGTGGACTCCCTGGCCTCTGTGTTGGCCATGCGTCAGCACAGCACGAGTATGGATGCCCCAGGAGGAGAGACAGCACCTTTCTTTTCCCTGACTGGAACTCAACAATCTCTTGGAGTCACAGGGTATGTCTAAGAAGCACCCACAGTTGTGGCCCAACTGGAAGCGGATATTCTCTGTGGTTTTCTTTGAGATCCATTTCACTAAACATTTCAGATACCCCTCAAAGAACCAAAGAGAGCAGTACTGAACCAATAGCCCTCAGCCCTTCAACTCCTTGGATGTGGAAGTATTGGATCTCGACCATGGACTGGGACATCTTTTTCTGTCTGTCCCCGGAAGAAACAAGAGACCAGTAAGTGGATGGTAGGGCCTTCTAGAACAACCAGAAGTGGGCTTCTCCTCCCTCTGCCACTACTGGACTCGTATTTCAGGGAGCCATCAAAACTCTGCTCCTACAGAAGATGCCGGGTAGAGCGCATGAAGTGTGCATCTACAATGGTGACAAGAGAGGAATACCTCCCTGCAGTGGGATTTTACGAGTGAGTTACATCTGGTGCTAAAGTTCACAAACGCAATGTGAAGGAAGCAGATGCTTCATTCTCCGGCGTACTGTGCCTGCTCATATTGATGGGGAAGCAGAAACAGTGAGGCCTCATAAATCAACAAAATCGGTTTTTGTGTCTCTGGATCTCCATTCCGAGTGTGTGACACCCAAACAAGCATGGGGAGTGAGTTCCTCAAGAAGCCCTTTGCTGTGGATATCACTCTGTATCAATAAAGCGCTGATTGGCCGGTAGCCAAACAGGAAGTATAGGCGGGACTAACAGAGAGGAGAATTGAGGGAACAGGAAGGTAGAGGAGAGACGGCTGGAGCCGCGGCGAGAGGAAGGAAGATGTAAGGTACCGGTAAGCCACGAGCCACGTGGCAAAGTAGAGATTAATAGAAATGGGCTAAATATAAGAGTAAGAGCTAGACAATGATAGGCCTGAGCTAATGGCCAAGCAGTTTAAATAATGTAAGCGTCTGTGTGTTTATTTTATAAGTGGGCTCGGAGACTGGCGGGACTTGGGAGCTGGAGACTGGCGGGTGACAGAGATTTATCCTGACCGTGGGTCCGGCAGGAAAACTCTAGCTACAGCCCTTTGTGTCAAGCGACAGTGTGGACATGTTAATAAAAAGAAGAAAGGGGGAAGTGGTCTGAGGGGGGAGGTCTGGGGAGGGTGGGTGTGATCGGAAGGAATGGGATGTCAGATGAGTTCCTCCAAGTTTCCAGGCTTCTGCAGAGCAGGGGAGGAAGTGTGGAGCTGGGCAATACCGACCAGGATCTGTGCTGCCACTGTCCTGGAGCTGCTGAGGACTGTAGGAAGGGGTGATCTGGGTAAAGGGAATCAAAGATGAAAAGGGGCCAACATCTGGAAATGGATTTCAGCCGATAATTGAAAAATCATGCAAAGATTCTTGTAAAGAAGACAGGCTGATGTTTGTGAGCATCCTCCTCCCCGCCCCACACACACTACACACTTTCTTGCTCTTCTATTGTGCATGTGGAGACCAGAGGACAACCTTGGGTCTTGTGGCTTCCATATGCTTTTCCCTTGAGACTCAGCCTCTTACTCACCTGGAGTTCAGCAAGGGGGCTAGGCTGTTTGGCTAGTGAGCCTGAGGGGTCTTCCTGCCTCCACTTCCCCAGTGCTAGGATTACAGTGCGTGCCACAGGCCCACCTTTTCTCATGGGTTCTGGAGATCAGATGTGGGGTCTTCATGATCACAAGGAAATCACTGTATCAACGGTGCCATCTCCCACCTAGAATGAAGTGACTCTTTGGGAATGAAGCTTTCTTTGGCACTGTGTGTACCCCTTACCCTCACCCCTGCTCTACCCACCAGTCCAGTTCTTTGAGTCTCTCCTGTGACAACCAAAGGCCCAATGATCACCCCAATATCATAGCATATTACTTGATCCATGACTCAATTAGTAGAATTTCCAAATTCTTAAGGGCAGATAGCTTGTCCTTGTCTTGAAGGGTGAGACTATTGGTTTTAGTCTCTGAAATCTGGTCCCCCAAACACTAGACCAGGGGATTTTGCATCTGCCAGAGTCTGCTCCCTGCTGACAGCACTGGCTTTAAGGACCCAGTACAGGAGAACAAAGGGGCAGGCTTCTAGGAATGTAAACAAGATGATGCAAGGCCCCTCCCTTCGAGGGACTCTCTTGTGTGGAGAGACAGAGGTGCCCGGCATCTAGAGCCATGCTGGCATGAGATTCAAAGCACATTGAGAGCCAAGTGAGGAAAGAGCAGCCATTCCCAGGGGGTCCAGTGGTATCACAAAGGAAAAGCTCTGAGCTGGTAGAAAGAGTAGGTGTTTTGGGAGTGTAGTGTTTGCAGAGCTGGGACACATAGGGACCATAAAGCCATGGCCATTGTCTTCCCCTGGTTTCGGACCAGCCAGAAGAGCACAGTTGCTATGAAGACTTGCTTGCTGTCTAGATGAATTATCTTCAGAACACAAAGAGTTAAGGCACACCTTCCCCCTTTCCACTTTCTCTAACTTACATCGGAGGAGAGTTTATTCATTCACAGTTTCTAGCTGGTTGACTTTTATAAATGAAACAATAAACACAACAGTATTAAATATGCATTTCTAATATTTCTTCACATTTATTTCCATCGCCTTCACTCTCAAGTACCCACAGCGTCGTCTTTTGTTGGGTTTTTTTTCCCTTCTGTATTTGAGGTTTTATATGCAAGTGACTTTTTGATTTATAGATTTTACAATGCTGGGTTAAAAAAAAAACACCCAAACAACAACCAGTCACTTCCAGCTCTGCTCTGAGTCTCTCTCAAGACATCTCTTTGAACACGAGTTTCTGGTTGGTTTTGCAAACTCTGTTTGTGGAGTTCGTGGCTTTCCAGAGGAACCAGAGCAGAATTGGTGCCATTTGTTGCATAAAAGATGAACTTGTGGATTAAAAAAAAATGTAGTTGCTGCATTATCAGATGAAATGCAATATTGTAATTTAACACTTCCTTCCCACCGCTCTCTAACGTGAAGACCACGTGCAATTTTTCTACAAGAAAATCTCAGGTGGAAAAAAAAATGTTTGTACTTCACTACAATCAGGTGATCCTTGTGAGGGAGTTTATCTGGATTCCTGGAACATTCTTTGCTCTTCTTTACTGGTGAAGTTACTAAAAGCAGAATTTAAAAAGAGGCCCAAAGTCCCCCCGAGTTCCCATTCTGCTCCCAACATGTCCCCCACCTAATATAACTTGCTCGTGTCATCCACCACAAAGGGAAGCACTTTTCATGCCAAATATCAGAGACATGCTCTCTTTTCTATACCGCGTGAGTAGCAGAAATGAGGTGTTCATTTGAAATTCCATTCATGTAGGTTCTAATAAAAGCCATTATAAAATACAACTGTGTGGAGACAAAAGAGAGATAATATCACTATGGCTCAATATAAAATTTAAGTAATTAAGACGTGAAAACTATTACACAATTTACTACAAATGCGGCAAGAATAATAAAATGCTTAACTCTTTCCATCCTGAACCCTCTCTTGGTTCCTTTCTCTGGAATGTCTCACAGATGAATTCAGGTACCCCAGAAGATGGACGGAGATGCTGCTGCCACGTGGGCCTTTGGGGGAAGTGTGGTAGACAATGGAAAACAATGGCTTTTAGTTTTCCTTTGGGGTTTGAAGGACTCTCTCTGTTTCTGTGTGTGTGTTGAAGGGGGGCATGCCCCTGTGCGTACACATGTTCTTGTAAGTGGCACCTGCCTGTGCCCATGCATGGAAGGCAGAGGGGGTGTCTGGGATTCTCCTCTATCTCACTCTCCCTTATCCCCCTGAGACAGGGTCTCCCACTGCACCAGGCGTTCACTGTGCTTTGGCTGGGCTCAAGGGTGGGCAGCCCTAGAGATCCTCCCTCTCCATCCACTCCCAGCGCTGGGGTTACAGGTGTGGGATTTGAACCCAGGACTTCATGCTTGTGCAGCAAGGGCTCTCTCCTACGGAGCCATCTCCCCAGCTCTTAAGAGACTGTTTCTAAGGTGATAGGTTTTCTACTGTGTGACAAAAATTGACTTTATCTGGAGGAAATATGGAACGGCCTGTCTAGGCCATTAGGCTCACAGGACATGATGAACCAACGGAAGGCCGTGGAGACAGATGAGAAGATACCACAGAGCAGAGCCTGAAGTCAGGCAGATCTGAGTTCAGGTCTCGGCACTACTACTGACCTTGTTAATCAACTTCAGATTTACAGGGCTTCTCTGACCTTCTAGGGTCACTCTCTAACTAGTCAGTAGAAGTGTGAAGTCACCGCAATTAAGGCTATGGGATATTGATACTTTACAGTGAAACCCAAGACAATATGAAGGAGGGGGTTCCCTCTTGTGTCTTCCCCAAAGGCTGCTGGAGATCATCCTCAGGGGGCACCAGGATAGGAATACCACGAGTAAGGGGTGGGTATGCTATTTCTTGGCCAATTCTTTCCTCGCTTTTAAATTTCTTTAAATGCAAGCATCTCTGTGGCACCAGCAGGTATTTATTATATCTCCGGCACCTGCTATATGTACTTCCTTGATGAATATGGAAGCAGGGCGGTGGGGGTGTGTGTGTCTTAGACCGTATCTCATGAGAAGGCGGTGACTCGGCTCTTTAACTTCCATTTGTTTCCACCTTCCATCGTTGGCAATGGTGTGGCTTTTCTCTTAGGACAGTGCCGTACATTTCCTTTGCAAAATATATTCAGATGCACGAAAAATAGCAGGGCACCGTGGATAGCTGATGGATCACAGGTGGCACCGCCAGGCCGGACTTGCGGGAGGTACCCACGAAATACTTGCAGATATGAAAAGGAGCCAAAAGCACACTGATACTAATGACTTTCGAGTGACTGAAATAGGTAACTGCTTTCTGTCATAGGCTCACACACGTGTGCGCAAACACTCATACACACCACGCTACACACACACATGCCTGCACTACTACTACTGCTACTAACTACATCAAAAAGTTTAAATTTAAAGAAATCTCTAAATGTCAGTGATTTAAATCCACATGTGTCCAGCTCTTCCTTTGATCTGTGTCTGTTGCAGAAAGGGGCTTTTGCTTTGGTGAGCACTACAGGACACATTTCCTTAGCAACAAGTGGAGTCCAGGGCTCTGTAGTGCAGTGATCCACGCCGCAGTGTCAAGTAGAAAACTCCAATGAACTTAAGGGGGCCTTTCAATCATCTTTCTTTCCCCCTTCCATTTTTTGTCTTTTTGGAGAGGGGAGAAACTTAGGTCAAGCTGCAGGACCAGGAAGTCAGTGCCCTGGGGACAGCTGGTGTCAAGGCCTACCCCAGCACGGCTCTCTGCTGTGAATCCTGGAGTTAGGACCTTCTCTCTGGATCTTGTTTTATTACCAAAAAGGAAATATTAGTAAGTGGGACGTAATTTCCCTAGGCACTCTTTAGATAGAGACTGTATGTGTATATAAGTACCTAATAACAGCAATAATTCTTTCAAACTTATGGGGTGTGTAAATATAGGTACAAAAATGCACATTTCCCCCCCCCAGAAATTATCTCAGCAAACCCAGAAGGTGGCACATGAGGAGGAGCTGTACTTAGCTGTCAGTAACTCGAAGTAACAGCGGTTTAGACAATCTAGACGCGGTTTTTCTTTTGTGCTGTCTGCATGCAGAGCAGCCATGGGGGTGTAGACTGATTTAGTTTTACTCAGAATGTTTCCAGCTCTCCGCTCTGCCATCCTTAGCCCATCACTTCCACTTTCAAGGTTGCCTTGTGGTTCCAAGAGGATTGCTGTATCCCTAGCCATCACGTCACCATTCCGGCAGTAGCAGCAGAGAAAAGTGCAAATGAAAGCCCCTTAGAGCGGATGACACCTTTTACAAAGTTCTATGTCCCCACCCCCCAATAATGAATTTAAGCAACATGCCAAGGCAAAGAGCTGGAAATTCTGTAAGCTGAAGTTCAAAGTCCCACGGACTGCAGAGCCCTACTCCTAATGGGGACATTTTAGCCTGAGATGTCGGGGCACCAGAAATCCAGGCTTCCCATTCGTAGAGTGGACTCCGGGGTGCTGGCATCAAAAGATGGGCAGGTTGAATGTGTTACTGCCTAGGATGAGCCTATGATCCTGACTGACCGTAGTCAATAGCAGGTGACATTTGGCCACTGCCCAAGGGTCCCACATGCTCTCCCTTCCCTCCTAAGGGACACAACAGCTGCTGAAGCCTAGTAAACACTCTCCCAGACAAGCTTTCTGTCTGTCTGTCTGTCTGTCTAGTATGTGTTCATGCATGGGCGACACATGTACACATGCTTATACAGGACAGAGGTTGACGTTGGGTGTCTTTTTCAACTGCTCTCCACCTTAGATTTTGAGGCAGGTCTCCCATTGAACCCAGAGTTCACCAATTCAGCTGGACTAGCTGCCAGCAAGTCCCGAGGTTCCTCCATCTCTGCCTCTCCAGCACCAGGGTGACAGATGAGTATTACCACACTCAGTTTTTTTTTCACGTGCCTTCTGGGCATCAAACTCAGGTCCTCATGCATAATCTGACATGAATATTAAAGAGTGGTCCCCCCAGATCTTATACCTTCTATTCAGCACCAACTTTTGGGAGCGAACATCCTGAAAGTATAAGGCTTCATATAGCCCTTGGGAGATCCTGAATGAGTCACAGTTCGTTATGGGATCTGAAGTATCCCTAGAGGCGCATATTTAAAGCACTCTGTCTCCAGCTTGGGTTGCTAGTTTGAAGGCAGAGCATCCTGGGTCACGGTGGAAGTAGATCAGTACGGGTGTGTGTTTGAAGGTTATAATCCCCCTAGCTTTGGTCATACTAGCTTTGGTCATCCTTTCTGCTCCCTGGTGGACCTCCATTGAACTCCAGTTGCCGTATGCCCCTGCCACCGAGAGCTGAGCCATCACATCCTCCCACCATGGTGGGCTGAAACCCTCTGCAACGGTGAGCTGAAATCCACCTTTACTTTAACATTGTTCAGCCAGGCAATATCTGTCACAGTAATAACAAAGCAACCAGTGCATGGTTGAGCGACAGGGCAAATGCTTTGCTCCCCTTTAGATATGGAATCATGCGACCCTCCCTGTGTGTCATGTAGGGAGACAAGGATGGGACAAAGAAAGGCCTCTGAAGGGTATTCCTATGCACATGCATAAATGTGAATGCACAGACATGGGCATTTGTGTGTAGGTGTGTGTTTGAATGTGATACCGGAGAAAGCGGTACAGGGACAGATTCCAAATGTAATTCCACATCTCCCCGACATTTTCAAACTATATCCTGAGTGTGTTTGATATGTGGCAATGATGAAGACTCAGACTTATTTTGAGAAATAGAAGTTTTATAGAGCGTTCCTAGAAAATACAAAGGAACGTAAAGTCACATAATTCTCAGTGGTCCACTGGCCACAAGGAAAGCAACGCCCAAGATGTTCTTGATCTCTTTCTGTGCAGATGGGCATTTTGGCCTAGAATCTACAGCCGAGAGCAGGTGAGGTGGCTGGGGTGTGATGCTTGTCAGGCAAACTGGAGGACTGGAGTTTGATCTCAGGACCATGGCAGGAGTAGAGAATGGATTGCTGACAGTTGTTTTCAGACCTCCACATGTGTGCCTTGGAGGGTATGCATGCACATGAGAGTACACACACACACATGCACATGCACGCACACACACACACACACATCATCCACAATGGAGCCTCTGGGTTGTATGTGGCCCCTGCAGCTCATGTAAAAGGAAAGCGAGCCTGTTGCTCTGGCCTGGATATATTTTTTTTTTTTTTGCTCAGGGACATTTACCCATCCTAACGGACCAGAGCTGCACCCCTGACTTGTAACTCAGCAGCACTGACCAGGAATGGAGGGAGGAGAGACGCCAGTGTTACACCAGCATTCTGAGTGTGACTTTGCACATCCAAGGTCTTCTTCCGTCCTTGGGTCCTCTGTATCTGGTGTTCTCATCTAGGGCCCTTCCCTCAGGTGCTTCAATCCACTCTTTCTTAAAGGTCCCCATTACCACACCACTTTCTTCTTACTCTGTGTTACAGATAATATTTAGTAATTTCTTGTTACAGATATGTAATTACATATTCATATTTACATGCAGAGAGCCCTGTGCATAACATTGCATTTTCTTTCAGTACTGGGAGGCTGAACCCAGTGCATCACTCACGCTAGGTGAGTACTCTACCCTAAGATGCACCTATAGTCTTCTTAATACTGTATTTATTTATTTATTTATTTATTTATTTATTTATTTATTTATTTATTTATTTATTTATTTATTTAGTGTGTGTGTGTGTGTGTGTGTGTGTGTGTGTGTGTGTGTACCTGTGGCACAGAAGAGGGTGTTAAAGTTACAAGAGTTCCAGGCACAGTGAGCCACCTTAACCACTGATGCATTTCTCCAGTCCCCTCTTTACTTCCTATTTTGAGATAGAGCCTTGCCAAGTTGCTAAGGATTGCCTTGAACTCACACTGCAGCCTAAGCGATCCTCGTGCTTCAACCCTCCAAGTTATTTAGATGCTACCCATGGCTGCTCTCCTGATACAAGGGCAGAGTTTGGCCAGGCAGGGGCCATCGGACCTGCTAAGTGGGAAACACTAGCATGCTTTACCAAAGCCAGCCGCTGCTCGCACTGTTGGCCTTACTGTTGGGTTGTAGTCTATTATTTGAAATATTCTCTTTTCCTGCATCATCCTGAGCATGACCCTTAAGGGAGCTGCTGCTGCTAGTGTCATTTCCAGGTGAGCAACAGAGGCAGAGAGCAAGATCATTATCTACAAATAGTGAGAGGACCTTTGACCCACTCTGGAGCCAAGGGTAAAGGAACGTGGCAGAAACACATTGGTCTCTTGGCAAGGCGGGGCGGGGGCTAAATAGGCATTTTCCAATCAAAGGGTTAGATTTTGAGTTAGATTTTTAATTTTGTTTGTTTTTGGCCTTTTGAGACAGGGTTTTGTTATAGAGCCTAGGCTAGCCCCCAGCTATCAAGCTCTCTTCCCCAGCCTCCTAAGAACTGGTGTTCTAGGCATTTGACCCCACATCTGTTATTTATTTATTTTGTCTATTTGTAAATTTCTTTCTTACAAGGTATTTCTTCCTATTTTATGGCCTGCATATGTGTATGTGCACCATGTGGAGACAGCAGAGGGTGTCTGCTGGAGGTAAGTGATGAGTTGTTATGGGCTGTGCTGGGAACCATAACTGGCTTCTCTGCTGGAGCAGGGAGTGCTCTCTCTCAACGTCAGTTGGACCATCTCTCCAGCCCCCTATTTTTAAATTTCTTATCTGTGGACTTTGTAAGGAAGATTCAGCTTCTTTCTGTGTGAAATGAACAAGGGTGTGAACCACCAGCCAGCCAACTGAATGGGGTACAATGGTGTTCTAGATTCCCAGTGGTGCCCAACCCCCTGACATTGTGACATGATGGTGTCATGTACAAATGTGTTGGGCAGCACTCATTGCTGTCCTGGGATGCAGTGGCCTGGCCAGTGGACTGCAGGTCAGACTACACCTTTCGTAATGAGCAGCAGGTGGCTTCAGCTTGGATGTTTCTTCCCCGTGTAGAGCTGGGTCTTAGAATGGAAACCAGACCTCTTCTACCAAAGCTATGGTTTCTCTTGTGGCTCCCTGGTCTCACATCTGTGGTTGGCTCCTCCTGTGTAGTAGGGGCTGACCAAGTGCTGCTACTAGACCATGAGGCCATAGCATAGGGTTAGGAGGTGCTGGCCAGGTTAGGAAGCAAATGAGTCTGCTATCAGGCTTGGTCCCCTAGGGGCGGGAGCCAGGTAGAAAGAGAGAGAGAGAGAGTGTGTGTGTGTGTTATGTGTATATGTTTGTTTATATGGATGTGTGTGTGTGTGTGTGTGTGTGTGTGTGTGTGTAGGGGGCAGCTAAGTCACATCTTCATTTATGCTCTATAGACTTCTCAGAGGGTATGTTTTGTTTTCAGTCACCCAGTTGTGGGAGCATTTTGTTAGCGTCACACACAACATCACTCTACTGGGTTCCTGTCTGGAACCGGTACTGGTCCACAGTGACATCTTCAGCACCAGCTAGTACTCAGTGCTGTGAAAGACAAAGGTGCAAAACAGGGGAGTCCTGCTCCCAGGGAACTTACGCTCTGGATAGAGTGGGTAGACGTGTCCTACACAGGTATGGGTCTGTCATCTTGACCATATAGGTGACCACTGGCCATCAGCTGTCCATCCAAGATGGTGCCTGAGGGGGCAACTCCATTTTCTCTTCAGGTGAAGAATGTGGCTTCCAGGGATTTGCTAGATCTTCATGGCACAGAGACCTTCTTCACTGTCCACCTTCGTGGAGGTGGGAAACCAGGAGCCTCCCACCACAGCTTCGGACCTCCTGCACTCCGTGCTCTCAAGCTACGCTTTGGTTCATAAGGAGCCACCACAAGGCTTGATATTGCCACAAATAATTTGGTCTCTGAAAGTCAAAAACGAACCAGATGGCTTTCAAAGAAAACAGGACACATATCAGATTCCAATTATATTAAAATGATGACCCAATTTAGGAAAACACAAAGTGTCATAAAAAATGTTTAAATAAACAAAATCTGCATATTTATGAAACGGTAATATTCGCTGGGCTCCCCACTCTGGATAATGAGTTTCTAAACTAGACTGATTGCATTCCAAGCTTGCTGTGGAATCCGGGCTTGGAGAAGCCTGCAGTACTGTTTGGAATTGCAGACTATCTGAAGAAAGATTTTTTTTCTTTTCTTTTCGTATGTGTGTCTCGAGCCAATTTAGGAAAATGAAAGGTCAGCTCTGTACAAATGCGATGTATATCCACTTCTAATGCAACCCGGATGGGCACTCACCCACCCCGCCTCCTTGGCTGAACACTCTGACACCTCTCCTGAGGCAGTCGCTGTCACCCGCCAACCTCCACCGCCACTGCAGACCCAGCGCTGGGCTGGGTTGGCAGGGAGAGCCTCGGATTTATCTATTTATTTTTTCCAGATAAATTAAAAACTCAGGGGGCACTTAAAATAAATTAGCAACTGCTCCTGACAGTGTCTTGCTTGCGGAGTGTCACATTTGCAGTTTTGGCAAGGACTAATTCGCCTGCCTTGCCTTCTTTCCTACCAAGCACAAACTGCTAACGGAACAGTGTGCTCCTGTGAACAGGCGTGTTGCTGGAGAAGCTATTCATTCCGGGCATGGCGAGCCTGAAGGTGTCCACATTCACCCCAGAACTTTCAGGGTCACACCTTCTTGGGAACAGCCAGGTGACACTTCAGGAACCTGGGGGAAGGTCAGTCTGTTCTCAGTTGTACTGAGATGCTGAAACAGTTTTCGAAGGGAACTTCTTGTCACCTACCCTAAGGAGTGCTGCTGTCATTTTATGCATACTGCACTTCTAGAGAGTTCTTTTCCCAGATAGGATGGTGGGTATGTCACCTGTTTCTCTGCAATGTACATGTTTATTTAACGGGTGATTATATATTGAGTCTCTTAGGTTCCCAGAACGTAAGACACAGCCCAGCTGTCAACAAAGATAGCATAAGTCTGGCCTTTCTGGGTGGTGTTTGTGAGATGCACACTCATGTGGGCTGGCATATCATTTGTCCCTGCAGGGCATTTAGGGACATGGGACCAGCACCCAGGAACCCAAATGGCTTATGAAAAAGAGCCTGCACAGAGTGGTTCTCCATAGATTGACACTCTGAAGGTCACACTCACCAGCTCCTGTGCCTGTCTGCTCCGTTAGAGGGACGCTGTCCCTAGGAGCTGTGAGACATTCTCTCTCTGTTCGCTGCTTCCAGCCCTCAAACAAAAGTGAATGCTCCTTCCTTCCTTCCTTCCTTCCTTCCTTCCTTCCTTCCTTCCTTCCTTCCTTCCTCCCTCCCTCCCTCCCTCCCTCCCTCCCTCCCTCCCTCCCGTCTCTCCCTTCTTCTTTCCTTTTCTTTCTTTCCATCTTTCTGTCTCATCTACCATGAAAAGAGCCCTTAGTTACTGAATCTGGATAATATTAGGTGAGGCAGGCTTTTTTACCCTCGCTTCATGATGTTTATATTACTCTCCGCCTCCCAGCAACATTTTCCACATTTACTGTACGCGAGGAGAGAATTAGAAAGACAGACATGTAAGAGTCTGACGCTTTTCCCAGCTGTGCCGTGTGGCAGAACACGGTCTTTCTGTCGCAGAGGCAGTCCTCCTTGGTGAGTGGCTTTCACGGAAATGGCTTTTTTTTTTTGTAATTAATATATTTACTTCAGCAAAGTCCTTCATCATTGAGACCACACCATGTCCCACCTGGCTGTACACAGATAATTAAAAAATCAGGGTGTCTTAGGTTTGAGCAATTTTGGGGGGGCATCTAATTTTATCACCACGTGGCTCCCTCTAGAAGACTGTTTTTAAAAAACGCTTATTCCTCGAAGCGAAGCTTTCCCCCCCATCTTTTACTTTTTAAATTCTAGACTTTTTTTTTTTTTTTTTTTTGAGTCATGGCAGGGTTAGCGGGAGGTAGAATTGTCTCTTTGCCAGAGTTTAAGTGCAGCGTTTTTCATTAGAATTTAACAAATGTTCATCTTAAAATAGACGGACAATGGGTCAAACCGCCCCAGCTTCTCCCCCGTTAACCCGAATACATTAGAGCAGAGGCTTTTCATTCTCAGATCAATGTTGCCTTTTATTTCTGGACTTAATTTAGTATAAGATTAATATGACTGTCTCCCCATTTATTTCTGTCTCTCTCCCTGGCTTTAATAAAATTAGAATTAATTTAATATAATACAATCTCCAGGTTTTTGTGTGTGTGTGTGTGTGTGTGTGTGTGTGTGTGTGTGTGAAGCATAGAAATGCCAAATTCAACAATGTGCTTTGATTTTTTTTTTTTTGCTACTGGTAAACTATTGTGCAAAAAAAATTATATAAATACAAGAGAACATCTGGTCTTTTGAACTGTAGTCATTGCCGAATTTAAACATTGCACCCGTTTGACAAAATTAAAGGATTTTATTCTTTGTTTTTCCTGGGCTTTAAATAGTGAGCCACAAATAGTACGCAGAGTTATCATTTCTAGCTCACTTTGAATGTTGTGCAGGGAAGCCATTCTGCATTCCCCATGATTTCGTAAGCCAGCCGGGGGGTTTAGGAAATGTGAGCTTATGGTGAGAGTCTATCAGAAGACTTTATTAAAACAATGACCCAAGTCACACTAAATGCATTCCTCCCATTTTTTTTAAAACCCACAACAGTTTCTGAATACCACTAGGCAATTGGGGGGCAATTTTGATATCTTTTAGAGTAAAGTAATTAGAATTATTACCGGCACTTTTATAATAAACTCGCGTGACTCTCCCCGTCTGTCCCGGCGCTCTTTCATGATGGAGACATCATACAATCCGTAATTGTTCTATGAAGGGAAAGAGAGTTAATCTTTTTGCATTTGAAGTAAGCCTTCATCATCAGCCCAACAAAGCCAGACAGATCAAAAAAGAACCTGAGGGAGCATTTAAGGAAATTAGTACAAATGTCAGTAAAAGGTAAAAATTAATGCACGTATTATTGAAATATGGTTGAAACCTGCCTCCTTTTCATTTCTTTGATATTTCGAAGGCATAAAACATTCAATTAACTTTCCATTGTGTTTGGGGGAGAAAAGGGAGAGGATTGTCAGGGAAGCGCTTGGATGTAGGTGGTGCAGGGGGAAGTGAGACCTGCGTGAACAGGCTGGAGACCCAGAACATGTCCCGTGCCACCCAGAGAGACAGCCTCTCGGAGTCACTTGATTCAGGGTTGCAGGTGGGCTTTGGGCCCCATGCCCCATTATCCCGGAGCTTTAGAAATTAACATGCGCAGCTCTGTAAGAAACACAGACAATGGACAGCTAGGGTCGTCTTGAGACCTGAGAGAGAACTCACTCTCTGGCCCCACAGGCTCGCATTGCTGAGAGCAGCATGTGTGAACTCAGCTGGAACAAAAAATGGCTCTTACGGACATTTGGGTTAAGACTAAACTCTGGTCTCTTGACAACATTTTTTTTTGTTATGATCATACATGAACTATTACTATATCTAGAAAAAAAAGAGGTAATTTAAGGAAAGAAACAGTTTGAGGTGGAGAGAAGAGATAATGATTAATATATGTGAGCAACTCAGTCACCAAATGCTGAATGACCTTAAACGAGTAGCTTAACCTCTCTGTGCTAATATTTCTTTCCAGTGCATGCTGGGGATATGGCTACCAGCTTGCTAAATGGCTAAGAAAGAAGAAAATGTTTCATCCTGAAGGCTTGTAGCAGACACTCAGCAAATACTTATTTTCTTACCTGGCACCTCCCCTTCATCACCCTTATTTATAGAAGACAAATCAATTAAATTATCTTGTGGTGCTAAAGAGAAGGACCCGTGTTCTCTACGAATTCTTTCCCACTGAGCTCCCATCCACCCTTCCTCAGCGTCGTCTCTTTTCAGGGCCAAGCATTTTATTTTGCTTTGAAAATTTTGCAAACGCATTGAGTTAAATTGATAAGGCTACTCTCTCGGAACATCAAAACTCCTTAACAGAACAATCCTTATTTGACAATTACGATTCAAGATTTTTTTTTTCTGTTAAAAATTGTATAATGAAATCAATCTTGCTAAATTGTGTGCATGTCAAATTGTGATCAACTTGCTGGGTAAATGTTCGGCGAGAGAAGGCCGACTATTTAAAGAAGAAATACTGGTATTGCACGCACCGATTCATCCCTATCATTAGTGAGACGTCTGTTTTATTGCCCTGAGAAAAGAGATTCTTGTCCACATTGTAAAAACACATTTTAATAGAGAACTACTGCTGAACATCACTGAAGCCATATTTTCGCATTCCTGAGTTGCAGCCCGACGTGAGGCACATTTAGGCGTCTCACAAATCCAAGTGTAACCCGGAGTCGGTGTATGGCTGCGGCTTTACTCTTGTTTGCAGTACTAGGGATGGACTCCAGGATTCACATGCACCCCCCAGTTCTTGCTAATTCCTTAAAAAACAAAATTCTTCTAAGGGTGTTGGTTCCAAACTTTTCTTGGGTTCATAAAGGCAACCAGGAAAGAGGAATGCCACACTCCTTTGCTGGTAGAAATATTGTTGAGTGGCAAAACAGAGTTCTGTGTTGCAAGCTCCCTCTCCACCTACAACTGATGTTTTTGGTGAGTGCAGCAACCTGTTCCTGAGAAAAACTCTTTGCAATGTTTGTGCTGCTGTCTGGCCAGGGCTGACCCAGCACTTAGGGAACAGAACTCAGTTAAGGTCCTTGCTCACCGAGGATGTCACTGTTCTTATCAATATGTATTTGGGAGAAGTCAGCACCAAGAAGGTAGATTCACACTGTGCAAAGGTGGTAGTGGACACAAGAAGCAAAAGCCACAGTTTCCCCTCCCCCAATTTCAAAGTGACAACGATCCCCGTACTACTCTGTTTGTTCTTTTACTATATGTTTGACTGATGATGTGTCTTTCCATGGAAACATGGTAAGATTGCAATCGGGGATACAACACACACCACTGAGAGTGAGCCTGCCGCCTCTTTCTCTTTTGTCTTTTCTAACCCCAGCTCTTATAAAAGGAGACAGGACAGGCGATGGGAGGCCCGGTGAGGGTTGGGGGAGGCTGGTGTGAGCCCATCCATCAACTCAGAGTGTAAGTCTGAAGGAATCCCAGGAGCATCCTCAGACAAGAC
>CABHPH010143309.1:19070-36624 GCA_902168325.1 Peromyscus nudipes
TTCTTCTTCTTCTTCTTCTTCTTCTTCTTCTTCTTCTTCTTCTTTTTTTGGTTTTTCGAGACAGGGTTTCTCTGTGTAGCTTTGCGCCTTTCCTGGATCTCGCTCTGTAGACCAGGCTGGCCTCGAACTCACAAAGATCCGCCTGCCTCTGCCTCCCGAGTGCTGGGAATAAAGGCGTGCACCACCACTGCCTGGCTCTTTTTCTTTTTTTTTTTTCTTTCTTTTTTTTTTTAAAACGGGGGTTTCTCTGTGTAGCCCTGGCTGTCCTGGAACTCTCTCTGTAGACCAGGCTGGCCTTGCATAAGTCCACTTGCCTCTGCCTCCCGAGTGCTAGGATAAAAGGCACGCGCCACCACTGCCCTGGGGTTGAGAAAAGGTAACCTTTAAAAGACGCTGTGTGGAATGCAAGCGAGACTTTCAATTTTCAGTTGCTATATTGCCTTTCTGTCTTTCATTATGGACTCAGGTCACCCAGGCTGGCCTCAACCTCACTGCTGTAGCTGAGGATGATCTTGAACTTCCGGATTTCTGGTCCTCTTTCCTGTTTCCACCTCTGGGGAGCTGGTGTTGCAGATGTCCTCCACTGTTTATGTGGTGCTGGGGTGGGGCTCAAGGGGTCATTCATCTGTGTGAGGCCTACAGGCTACAGACTGCACTATAGCCCCTCTGACCTGTGGAGTCTCGTAAGTCTTTGTGGTGGGGCTGGTCTGAGAAAGGAGGGAAGCTTGAAGCTTAAAATAGCATTGTTCCTACCTGTGATGGGACAGACGTCTCCAGACACTGTTGTAGGGCCCATTGGGTGGGTGCCAGTTTTACCTGGTGACCAGGCACAGTGACACTTACTATTTTAGCACTTGGAAGACTGAGGCAGAGGGGTTGTAAGTTCAAGGCCAGCCTGAACCACATAGAGAAATCTTATTTCAAAGAAAACAAACAGTCCATAGTTGATATAGACTTTTGATTCTTTTTTTTTTTTTTTGAGCTGAGGATCGAACCTAGGGCCTTGCACTTGCTAGGCAAGTGCTCTACCACTGAGCTAAATCCCCAATCCAACTTTTGATTTTTAATATACATATTGAAATATATAGTTATATTTATATAATCACATATGTATGCATAGTACAAACATGTAATATGTTATATATTTATACATGTATATACAACAAAATACCATTGTAATCGATATAAAAACTGTATATACAACAAAAGATATATAATATATAATTACAAATAAAATGGGAAGTATATAGAAATATTTGTATAGAACATTCAAAAACTCAAAGAAAAGATTTGTGTGTCTCTATATGGAAAGCATTGGTAAGGATAGTGTAAAAGTTACGAAAAAATTAAAAAGCCACATATATGGAAAGGAAAAACTTAAATAAACAAAAGGTGATTCAAAATCCAAGTCACGGTGACATGGTATCTAACTTCTACCAAGACCAAATGTGGGCCAGGTGGGATGAGCTGGCCACACAGAGGAGTGTGGTTTGTTCTGGGCAAAGTGTGTGCATCTATGTGTGTGTGCACATGTGTGAATGTGTGTGGTATATGAGTGTGTGGCTTGTGTCTAGTGTATGTGTGTAGTGTGTGTGTGGTATTGTGTGGTGTGTGTATGTAGTATATGAGTGTGTGTGTGGTGTGTGTGGTGTACTGTGTTATGTGGTATGTGTGTGGTGTGTGTGTGGTATGTATAAGTGTGTGTGTGTGTGGTATGTAGGTAGAAGTTTCTGTCCCAACAGCAACTCCAAAATACCTGGCAGCAGCTTCCCAAATAATTGACTTGGAGGCTTAATATTATTTATAGATGCTTGGCTGGTAGCTCAGGCTTATTACTAACTAGATCTTACACTTAAGTTAACACATAATTCTTATCTATGTTTAGTCACATGACTTGGTACCTTTTCTCAGTGCAGCATGCTCATCTTGCTCCCTCTGTGGCTGGCCGGTGACTCCTGACTCCACCCTTCCTCTTCCCAGAATTCTCCTAGTCTGGTCTCCCCACCTACACTTCCTGCCTGGCTACTGGCCAATCAGCGTTTTATTAAATCAATTTGAGTGACAAATCTTTAAAGTGTGCAAGAGCATTATCCCACAGAGTGGTGTGTTGTGTGGTATGTGTGTGGTGTATGTGTGTATGGTCTATGTATGTGGTGTGTATGTAGTGTATTGTGTGTGTGGTGTATGAATGTGTGTGGACTTGTGGCTGTAGACCTGCTGGAATGGATACCTGGTGTTTGGAAGCCCTGGGAGGACAAACATCCCCAGTGATGGAGTCCATGTTCAGTGAGATCAATCTCCCTTTCTGCCATAACTCAGGGATCAGGAAGCATTACCACAGGCACACTGTCATCATTTGGTTCAGCAATGGACTGCAACAATTCTTCTAGTTCACCTCCTCTTTTGTGCACCCCTCTCAGGCAGAGTCTGGTGCCTTGGCTCCTGGGTGGCTGCATTTGTTAGAGAACAAATACAAGACACATTTTGCTGTTCACATTTTGTCTGTCAGGAAGAGAGATAAACACAAAGGGATTTTTCTCAGAGTGTACTTGAGACATTTAAAGATATTTGGGGTGGAGGTGGAATGTACCCACTTGGCAGTAGTGGGTGTCACCAGAACCCAGTAAGTGAAGATCAAAGTTGGCCCTGAAAGTCTACAGAACCCAGGACACCCATCCATGGGACTTATTCTGTGGTTCCTGTCAGAAGCAAGGCTGGTACCTTGGAAGATGGAGCTCAGAGGTAGAGTGCTTGACCAGAGTGCGTGAGGTCCCGGGTTTGATCCTTAGTGGTGGCAAAACAGACTGGTAAGAAACCCAGTCACCTATTGTTTTGGTTCTGGAGTCACGGTTTCATGGACCCACTCATGCTAGTCTCAAACTGGCTACGTAGCCAAGGCTGTCTCGTATTCCTGATCTTTCTCCTGCCTCCACCTCGAAAGTCCTGGGATCACAAACAGGCAACATCACACCTGATTAGCCCTTCTCTCTGATCTCTCTTTATTTAAAAATTTTTATTCTTGCCAGGTGGTAGTGGTGCACACCTTTAATTCCAGCATTCGGGAGCCAGAGAATGTCTGTCTGTGCTTGAGGCCAGCCTGTCTACAGAGTGAGTTCCAGGACAGCCGGGGCGACAAAGAGTGTCTCGAAACCCCACCCCCAAATTATTCTCATTATTTTATGTGTATGGGTAGTTTGCTTGCATGTGTGTCTGTACGCCATGTCTACCTGCTGTCCATGGAGGCCAGGAGTTGGAATGGAATCCCTTGGAACTGAAGTCACAGATGATTGTGAGCTGCCCTGTGGTGCTGGGATGCAAACCTGGGTCCTCTGGAAGAGCAACCAGGCCTCTTACCTGCTAGGCCATCTCTCCAGCCCCAAGCCCCGCCATTTTAATAAAAGGCAAAATTAGGGTGTGATGGCACATGCCTGTAATCCCAGCACTCAGGCGGCCACGGCAGGAGGATTGCTGTGAATCTGAGGCCAGCCAGGGGTATGTAGCAAGGATGTTCAGGCAACAACAAAAACCAAAAAGCCACGGCACCTGAGCTTTAGAAGCCAGGCATGGCAGTCCTTGTGGTAATCCCAGATCTTGGTAAAAGCAAGGAGTCAAAGCAGGAGAATCAGGAGTTCAGGGTCATCCTTGGCAACATAGTGAGTTTGAAGCCAGCCTGGGCTACACGAGACCCTGTCTCAAAACAAATAAACGGGTTGGACAGAGGGTTCAGCAGTTAGAAGCACTTGCTGCTCTTGCAGAGGACACAGGTTTAGTTCCCAGCACCTCTATGGAAGCTCGCAACCTTCGGTAACACCAGCTCCAGGGATCTGGTACTTTCTTCTGGCTCCTGCACACATGCCACACACACAGAAGCACACACAAAATAAAGTAAAAATAAATCTTGGAAAATGTGTCTCAAGGAAAATTATTAAAACCACACACACTAACATCTTGACAGATGTAATATTTAAGTCTACATATTTTTCTATTCTGCCAATTCACACTGACTAGAAGGGATGAAAAGTGAGTTCAGTTTTGCCAAAATAATACAAGCTGCTGTCTAGAAGAATCTAAATGAATCAAGATGGAATAAAACAGCACCACAAGTTAAAAGTGAGCTATTTTATTTTACTGAAGCAGGGTCTCATGTAGCTCAGGCTGGCCTTGAATTTCTATGTAGCTGAGGATAGCCTTGCCCTTCCTCACACTCCTGCATTCACCACCCCAATGGGATTACAGACCCGAACCACCACCAGTGATCACACTGAGGCATTCATGTACACTAGGCAAGGACCCCACCAAGTGGGTACATTCCACCTCCACCCCAGATATCTTTAAATATCTCAAATACACTCTGAGAAAAATCCCTCTGTGTTTATCTCTCTTCCTGACAGACAAAATGTGAATAGCAAAATGTGTCTTGTATTTGTTCTCTAACAAATGTAGCTTTTTCTTTTTAAATATTGATTACATTGTGTGTGTGTGTGTGTGTGTGTGTGTCCACATTTACATGCACTCATTCCTGTGTGGAGGTCAGAGAACAGTTTCTGGGAGTCAGTTCTCTGCTTCCATCTGGGTCCCAGCGATGAAACTCAGGTCATCTGGCTTGGCAGCAAGTGCCTTCACACGCCGAGCCATCTCGACAGCCCAGATGAAGCATTTCCAGAGCTGACAACCCAAGATTCAACTTTCAGAGGATCTGTTGCCTGGTTCACTCATCCATCTCAGCATCAGACTCAGAATCTGACATGTAATTGACACTCACGTTCGTAGTCTGTGTAGAGGAGGAGGAGGGGAGTGTCATCTAATATTCTTGGTTTTACAAGACTGAAGCCATCGGCTTGGCAGTGGAACTCTTCCTTAGCACGTGTGAGGGCCTGGGTACAACACTACCCCTCCTTCCCCCCCTACTCTCTCTCTCTCTCTCTCTCTCACACACACACACACACACACACACATACACACACCATACCACACCTTTTCCAAGCCAAGCCAGGAATGGAGGTGCACACCTGTAATCCCAGCACTCAAGAGGTGGAGGCAGGAGAATAATTGTATGTACAAAGTTTGGTCTATCTAGTGAGTGCCAGGCCATCCGGGTACACAATAGGACCCTATCTAAGATAACAAATAAGCAAAAAACAAAACAAAACAACAGCAACAACAACAACAAAAAAAAAAAACCCCAAAAAACAAAAACACACACACATAGAATCTGGTTGTGGCTGTGGTTTTACATTTTAGTCTTGGTGTTTGGGAGACAGAAGCAGGAGGATCTCTATGTGTTCCAGACCTTTCTCAAAAACAAAAATTAGGGGCTAGAGAGACGGCTCAGTGGTTAAGAGCACTAACTGCTCTTCCAGAGGACCCAGGTTCAATCCCCAGCACCCACATGGCAGCTCACAACTGTCTGTCACTCCAGTTCCAGGGGACCCGACACCCTTGGCAAAACACCAATGCACATAAAATAAAAATAAATTAAAAAACAAAAACAAAAGTTAATCTCAGTTCTTGGGAGGCAGAGGCAGGTGGATCTTCGAGGCCAGCCTGGTCTACAGAGGGAGATCCAGGACAGCCAGAGATGCAGAGGAACCTTGTCTTGAAAAACTGAAAAAGAAACAAACCACCACCACCACAACAACAAAAATTAAACAAATCTCCAACTCAGCAAACCACAGCAATAACAGAATTTCAGAGCAAGTATAAGAGAATGTGAGGTATCATTTTAATACTGTGGTTAAAGGGAGTATTGGCTGGCTTTCCCTCACTACTAATTTTTTAGGAGTACTAGCTAAGCAATTTGCAAGTTACTAGCTGAGAGTCAAATAGGTTATTTCTCACCTCGGCTAGGGCTGGGCTCTCCAGCCAAGCCCCTCTCCTATTGCTTTCATCCCTGAAGCAAGACCCTGGCTTTCATCCTGCTGCCGTTTAAAACAGGAGCGGATGTTTCCGGGAGTAATTAGTGCTTATTTAGTACAAGGGCCCCGAAGGCTGGAAGGGCCGTGGGTCTGAATTGTTAACAGGCAAAGCGGTGAAAAATAGCGAAGCATTAGCAGATAGCATAAATAGTCAGGCCTGACCTCCGAGGGTCAGCAAGAAGTAAATAACTGGACCCCAGCACTGACTGATTTAGGTCTCCGCAGCCTTAATTTCCTTTCCGAGGGTGTATCCTTAGCATTCCAGGATGAGTGGCTGGGGGCTTCGGAGAGGGGACAGGCGGGGTCCCCTGCCATGGAATTTACTACATGTAGATGGCTTCAAGAGGGAAAAAAAAAGTATTTCAGGAGCCAAATGATTCAGGAATGATTCACGATGATTCCATAATTAACTATGGAAGTATTTGGACATCAAATCTACACACACACACACATAAACACACACACACACACACAGAACAGACACACACACACATACACAGACACAGACACACACAGAACAGACACACACACACACACACACACACACACACACACACACACCCTGATTGGTAGGCTTTGGAGATTGACACACCCTTATCTTATAAAATGGAAATCTGGGGGCAATATTTCTGATTGGCTCAACCAAATGATAAACTTTTCTTTTGTAAAACATATGTTAAACTTGATAGCTTGTATTCTTTCAGATTTCCATCCACTAAAAAAAAATTGTGCAAGACCCCCCCCCCAACACACATACATTTTAATTTTCTAGGCACGTTTGGCTGCTGTTAGTTCAACCTCCTGTGGATTCTGAATACTTCAATTCATTTTTAAGGTAAGAATTCTGTATCTAGTTTTGATTACGGAAAGAATATTTAAAGCAAAAAAAAAAAAAATTTCTTCGGGCGATCTCCAAATCACTCTAAGACCCAGGGGGATGGTGCTTCAGCACCAAAACAAATTTGTCACAAATCATCGTATAAAAGAACAGCAGGACCTAAGCCGGGGCTCAGGGGCCGCTGGCATTCATCGTTCCTCTGTTTGGGAAACTCCACCCTCCCCCTGCCATGTTCAATATCTAATTGGCATTCTGACCCTTGAGATGACTCAACATCTGTGACTGGGGTGCGTCCTGGAGACCCTTTGTTCCCTGCAGCCGAGTTCAAGGGGCTCTCCACGGAGACACAGGGCTCACGCAGGCCATTGTGTGCTCCGGCCTCATGGAGCCGACACGGAACTTTTGTGGGCCCATATGGAAAACTGAGCGCGCTCCATGGTCCCACCAAGCCATGCTCTACTGCCTTAAACATTAGGGGCAGCCAGAGGACAGGTTAGTGACACTTCAATTTACCTTCTCTTTTATGGATTTTATTACCGTGTATTAGCTATATATAATAATGGGCTTCATTATTATACATATATGTATAAATATTATGTATTTAATCATATCCTCTCCCTCCCTCCCTTCCTTCCTCCCTCCCTCCCCCCCCCCCTTTGGGACTGGGACTCGCTCTGTAAACCAGGCTGGCCTTGAACTTACAGAGATCCACCTGCCTCTGCTTCCCAAGTGCTGGGATTCCCAAGTGCCGCCACCACCCAGCAAATATTTTATTTTTATTTATTATTTATGTGTATGTATTGGTACCTTTCAGAAGCCAGAGAAGGTTTCTAATTCCTTGAAGCTGGAGTTACAGACAGTTGTGAGCCTTGGAATATGAATTTTTGGAACCAAACTCAGGTCCTCTGGAAGAACAGCAAGTGATCTCAATTGCTGGGCTAGCTCTCCAGAGGCTTTACTCTGTTGTGCTTCTACCTATGATATCCAGCAAGTTACGTGTGTGTGTGCGCGCGCGGCTATCTCATTTAGGAAACAAGAATGAGTGTTTCCATGAGTCCTCAGTGACAGATGGAGGTCATATCCATGAAACTCAGCACCTAAAAGAAATAAGAAATCCATGAGGAATGAGATTTCAAAATTTGAGATGAAAACAGAGTCAGTGGGCAAACTTTTACTGGGTGAGTTTTGGGCCCCTTGGGATGAAGTGACTAACAAGAATTAATATTATAAACCCATTTTCCCCCTCCCAACCCCAGGGCTTTGCACATGCTAGACATGATATCACTGTTTAGATAAAAATATTCAAATACTCCAAATCATTCTTTTCTTCTTCTTCCTTCTTTCTTTTGTTTTTCAAGACAGGGTTTCTCTGTGTAACAGCCCTGGTTGTCCTGGATCTCGCTCTGTAGACCAGGCTGACCTCAAACTCACAGAGATCTGCCAGCCTCTGCCTCCTGAGTGCTGGGATTAAAGGCGTGAGCCATCACACCTGGCTCCAAATTCAGTATTTCTTAAGATTTTGCATGACTTGTTGCTTCAGTTCCTGTATGTGCCCTTTCCTTAGGAGATTATTTATTTCATTTTATTTATTAGTAGAGTGTATGCATTTGCCCATGCACGTATGCACATAGGTGCCAGGGCTAAGTGTGGCGGTCAGAGGACAACTCCGTGGTGCCTGTCCTCTCCTTCTGCCTTCATGAGGGCCACAGGGCTCAGTGCCTGGGTGGCAGGTGCTTTTACCCACTGAGCCACCTCAATGCTGTGAGGTCGTTTTATTTCATCTCTTGTTTTATTTGGCTGTTTGATACAAGGTCTCACATTGTGTATGTAGCCTTCTCTGTAGGCCAGGCTGGTCTTGAACTTGTAGCAATCCTCCTGCCTTTGACTTTCAGGGCCTGAGATACCCACATACTGCACCATGCCTGACTCATCCTACACACTGTTACACATACTAAAACGAACAACAACGGCCTAGGATGGCTGCTTACCCTGGATTTAATGGGATCAAGTCCAAAGAAGGTTGCTCACTGTATTTAGTTATCTCAGCCTTTCAATGTGAGAACTCACCGTGGGGTTGGCATGGGTGGCGGACTGTTGACTTCCCAAAGTCTTCAGCTTCCCTGGCCTTCAAGCATGAAACACAAACAAACAAACAAAACCCCCACCTTTTTTTTTTTTCCAACTGTGTTTATCTAAGAGAAAAAACAGCGGCCCTGTGAAACTGTTGTGGACTGGGTGTTGGGAAGGTTGGGATGGGCTTGGCCTGTTGCAGCACCCAAAGCCTCCTTCTGGCCTAGCCTGGCCTCCAGGTGCTGGGCCTCCAAGCCCCTCCGTTCATTGTTTACTGCCCTCCTGGGGTCCTAATCCCCTGTCAGTCAGGGAGGGATGTTCTGGGAGCCAGGCCTGCATAGCATCCCCGTCTCAAGGCTCCTTTGATACATTTTATCTCTCCTTATCCCTACAGATGCACCGTGACTCTCTGCCAGTCACAGCCTCCCGAGGACTGACATCCCTTGTTTGGATGGGAAATGGGGAATTTTCTTTTCTTGGACAGAAATCATTGTTGATCCGATAAGACCTTTGTTAGGAAATTGTCAAACCATCAGTGCCTGGAGTCCTGGATGCAACGGCCATTGCCAGCGCTAAGCGACCTTGTTGGTTCATTTTCTCTGTAACTTTCTCGACTGGTCAAAGCCCAGGACTCAGTTATGTTTAATTTTTTGGTAGACGGTAGGGGAGGGTGGAGGAGGAAGAGTCATGAATGAGTAGGGTTTGTAATATATGCTAAAGATAAAACTGGAGAGATGGCTCAGAGGTTAGGAGCACTGGCTGCTCTTCCAGAGGTCCTGAGTTCAATTCCCAGCAACCACATGGTGGCTCCCAACCATCTGTAATGAGATCAGGTGCCCTCTCTGGCCTGCAGGGATGTATGCGGGCAGAACACTTGTATGTGTAATAAATGAATCTTTAAAAAAAATGATCACATGCTTATATTTTGATGTTCAACTGTTAAGGGCTCATGCCAGGAAAAAGTCTGAGCTCATCCTGTTCTGTTATACAATAAATATAAATGTAGGAATGTTAATATCAAACTAAGATGCTTGGTTGAATTTTTTTTTAAATAAATCTTTTTTTGGTATAATCTATTTTTATTTTATGTGCATTGGTGTTTTGCCTGGAATTGGAGTTACAGACAGCTGTGAGCTGCCATGTGGGTGCTGGGAACTGAACCTGGGTCCTCTGCAAGAACAGCCAGTGCTCTCAACGGCTGAGCCATCTCCCAGGCCCCAAGGTGCAATGTTTCTGCCTTTTTTTTCAAGGCAGTCTCACTATATAGCCTTGGCTGTCTTGGAACTCATTTGTAGACCAGGCTGGCCTCAAACTCACTGAGATCCACCTACCTCTGCCTCCTGAGGGCTGGGATTAAAGGTGTGCACCACAATGGCCAGCTTGGTTGAAATTTTTACTAGCTACTGATGATTTTATTTTTTAAATGTGATTGTCTTACAAATTTATTTTATTTTATTTTGAGACAGAGCCTCACTCTGTAGACCAGGCTGGCCTGGAACTTGACCCGTCCAGCAGGTCCAGTTATTCGTGGGTCTCGGACCGTGAATCACCTGAGGGAATCATGGGGAAAGAGAGGAAGGGAGCCAAGCACAAAAGAGAAACTGAGTCACTCTGAGTTGTGTCAAGGCTCCGTTTATTAACTGAATGCTGATGCTTTTATACAAGGCTTTAGATAGGGGAGGGGGAGCAGAAAAAGGAGAGTGGAAAATTTTCAGAAGAAGTCAGAGTGAAAAGGCGGGGGAAGGAGGCGAGGTGAGTGAAAGGAGGGAGGCGAGGTGTCTTTGGTCCAAGGCTCTGCAGCTGGCCGATTACTGTTCAAGGCTATATCTAAAAGTATACTTCCTAGTTAGGCCAAGGCCATCCTGACTTTGCAAGCCTCCCAGCAGAAATTCAAAGCACAATAGATCTAATTCACATAGGGCTGGGTCAGTCTCTGACAGGAACTCCCAGAGATTTGCCTGCTTCTGCCTCCCAAGTGCTGAGATTAAAGGTGTGTGCCACCATGCCCAGCTTGTCTACTATTTAAAATGCAAAAATAAAAAATTAAACTGTGCTTATTATTATTATGATTATGTTCATTGCGGGGCAGCGTCATGGCACATATATGGGGGTCAGAGAACAACCTTGTGGAGTTGGTCTCTCCTTCCATCCTTACATGTGGTGCAAACACATGTTGTCAGGTTGTGTCACTGGGTACCAAGTGCCTGCCCTTACCTGAGGAGCCAGAAAAGCAAATTTTAATTACACAACCAACAAATGAATGTCATTTGTCTAGTGAGCCCACCCATACACTTCAAGGATAAAAGCCTTTCTTGATTCTCTTTTTTTAATTTAAAAATTTTAATTATGTTGTAAACTTGTGTGTCTATGCATAAGGTTGTGTTCTTGAGTGCAATGCCTTCAGAATCCAGAAGATACTGGATCCCTTGGAGTTGGAGTTGTAAGCCCTTATAGACTGTCATGTGGGTGCTGGGATCTGAGCCCAGGTCCTCTGCAAGAGCAGCTAGGGCTCTTAACAGCTGAGCCATCTCTCCAGCCCCTTTATTGACTTCTGACTCCGATCCTCACCTCAGTCCCCATCCCCTTGAGAGGCTGTCAAATAGCTTTATTAAATAGCAGGACTTGTTGGGTGTGATGACAAAGGTCTTGAACCTCAGTTTTTGGGAGCAGAGGTTCACAAAGTGAGTGACAGGAGAGTCAGAGTAAAGTGGTGAGATTCTGTCCCCAAAGCAAAACCAAGTGAACAAAAGCCCCCACAGGACTTCATGTCTATGTATGTGAATCTGTCTGTCTATCTAGTTTGTTTGTTTGGTTGGTTGTTTTTGGGAGCTAGAATCTCACTATATAGTCCAGGCTGGCCTCCAGCTCATTATCCTCTGCCTGAGCCTCCCACATGCTGGGGTAACAGGCGTATACCAACATGCCTGGATAATACATGTGTTCAGGATTTAATGTTGTGGTTCTTTCCAAAGCTAACAGATGGTGCTGGATATCTGCTTGTTGCCGAAGGTGACAGCAGTGTCCTTTCAGGAACTTGTGTGAGGGGGTCAGCATACGAAATGACTGGTACTTGTTATAGAAAGCTCAGCCCAGGGCTGAGTGACAACTCAGGGCTTGAGCACTGGCTGCTCTTACAGGCTACCTAGGTTTGGTTCCCAGCACCCACATGGTGGCTCACAAACTCCTGTAACTCCAGCCCCAGCTGATCTGATGCCCCCTTCTGGCCTCTACGTGTTCCTGCACACACAGAGTGCATATAAACTTGTGTAAACACATACAGAGATACATGAGAGTGATAAATAAACATTTTTTGTTGTTGTTGTTAAATAAATATTCTCTGCCACCTGAAACTGGAAATCATTTCCAAAAGTTTCCAAAGTTGAGTGAAAAGGAACTTTTATACAGGGATTGTGGTATGCCTATAAACTAGCACACAGGGGCAGGGGGATGGCTTGACATGTTCCAGGCCAGGCCGAACCAACCCAACCGAACAGAAACGTCCTTAAAGCAAGAGAACTCCACCCACCTCACTTCCACCCTCCCTCCTTCAGAACTGCATTAGTTAGGGCTTCTTCCTTTCTTTTAAACATTTATTTATTATCTATACAGTGTTCTGCCTGCATGTATGCCTGTGCGCCAGAAGAGGGCACCCATTCTCATCCTAGATGGTTGTGAGCCACCATGTGGTTGCTGGGAATTGAACTCAGGACCTCTAGGAAGAGCCACCAGTGCTCTTAACCTCTGAGCCATCTCTCCAGCTCCTAGTTAGGGCCCCTATTGCTGTGATAAACACCATGACCAAAAGCATTATGGAGAGGAAAGGGTTGATTTCAAATTACAACTCTCAGGTCATACTCCATCACTGAGAGAGCTCAGGGCAGGAGCTGAAGCAGGGCTCATGGGGGAGTGCTGCTTACTGGCTTGCTCCTTATGGCTTGACTGCTCATAGCATTCAGGACCACCTTCCCAGGGTGGCACCACCCACAGTGGGCGGGGCCTCCCACATCAATCATCAATCAAGAAAATACTCTGCAGACTTGCCCACATGGGGAAATTTTCTCAATTGACTCGAGTTTCTGTCAAGGTGACATAAGACTCAACAACACAATAACTTTTCATATTATTTTGTTCCTAGCCCCCACGACCTTAACCACGTTGAAGAGGAGAATGACTGAAACATGGCGGTTCCATGGATGTTACCACGTCTTAGTGGGAAGCAGAATTACTTAAGTGGAGTTCTTGTTTGTGTTCCTCTTTGAATTCCACCAGGTGGCTTTTTTCTTTTTCTTCTTCTTTTTTTTTTTCTTTCTCCAGTCAGGGTTTCTTTGTGTAGTCCTGGCTGTCCTGGAACTCACTCTGTAGACCAGGCTGGCTTTGAACTCACAGAGATCTGCCTGTCTCTGCCTCCCCAGTGTTGAGATTAAAGGTGTGCACCACCACTGCCTGGCTGTTTCTTTTTACTCTATGTACAGAGTACTGCTTTTTATCAATGGCTGCTCACTATTGAATTCCTCACCCATTGTACACCGGAGATAAGGAGATACAACTGTCCAGCACAGAAGCTTTTTAATCCCTCCTAGCATAGGTAGAGGAGCTGGGGATGTGGCTCAATTGGCAGAGGGATTGTCTAGCATACACAAAGTACTGGGTTTGATTCCCAGGACTGTATAAACTGGACATCGTTCTGCATGCCTATAATACCGGCACTTGAGAAGTGGAGGCAGGAGGATCAGGAGTTCAAGGTCATCCTCAGTTACATAGCAAGTTCCAGGCCAGCCTGGTCAACATGACACCCTGCCTCAAAAACAAAACAAAACAAACAAACAAACAAAAAACCCCAAGAAAACAAATAAGTCATATTTATTGAATAAATGAATAACAAATCAATCATTCATGTTTATTTATCTGAAACTGGTTGAGATTGCCTTGATCTCATGAGTTAGTCTTCCAAGCTCAGGGACAGATGTGCATCCCTATGTCTGGTCCTTACCAGATTCCTCTAAAGAGCTACTGACATCAGGCAGACTTAATGGGGCCAACATTCATTCTCAGAAAAACATGGCGGAACCATCATGCGTCTCTGAAGGTGGAAATGGAGGCCTGAGCTCACACAGGAGACAGAACTGGAGACTGTATCTAGGAGGTTATGGCTTTTTTGTATGTGGGGGGCAGATTCTTGCTTTGTAGGCCAGGCTGGCCTCAAACTCATGGATATTCCATCCCAGTCTCTCAAGAGCTGGGCTTATAGGTGTGTGCCACCTGCTTTGGCTGAAACATTTAAAACAGCATTTTTAAATTATTCTTTGAGAATTTCATACACGTGTACACTGTCTTTTGGTCATATTTGACCTCCCAGCTCAACTTCATGGCTTTTTTTTTTTTTTTTTTGAAGTAATCCATGGAATCTAGTTTGTGCTCCCCACATGCCCATAGGTCTGCAGCTACTGGAGCATGGTCTACCTACCACAGGCCGCTCCTGAAGAAAACTGATTCTCCCTCCCTTAGCAGACATTGTCAATGGCTGCTCAGCTCCTGTGACACCCCCCACCTCCCCGACCTCCACTTCCAGGTTGGAGTATCCACAGGCTTGCTCTTTTGCAGGTCGCTACACCAGCTGTGAGTTCATGAGTACAGCCGCACTGTCATGTCCACAAGAGACCATTTTACCTCAGCTCTCAAGTCCCGTCTCTTACAATCTTTCCGCTCTTCCTGAGCCTTGGGGGAGGGTGCTGTATAGCTGTCCCATTTACGGCTGAGCACTGATTGAATTTGACGTTGGGCTTTGAAAATGCTTCTCATATCAGAGTTTGGTAGCATAGATTTTAATCCCAGCAGTTGGGAGGTAGAGACCAGAGGATCAGGAGTTCAAGATCATACTTCACTACATAGTGACTTAGAGGCCAGCCTGGACAACAACCCCAACAATGAAATTCAGAGGTCTTCCTGCACTGTCCCCATCACAATCTCCAATTCGAATCCAGTGCTCCGAATCCCTGCACCATCTCCCTAGCTCGTGGAGGTAGTCTTATCTGGAGGTAGTCTTATCTGGAAGTGATTCATTCTTGGGGAAGCAAATGTCTGGGACGCCCCATGAGGCATGAAAAGCTGCAAGCTTTGCTGTTTGTTTTCCAGTAGTGGACAAGGCAGAGGCCACCTTACCCCATCGTGCGGAGGTGGCTGGAACGGATGTTTTTATTTTTTTAAATCAGTTAGTTGAAAACACTCACCAGGAAAGAAAATTAAATAATAGGCCCTAAATGTTTGCACAGCTCAGCTCAAAAATCTAGTTCAGGATGAGAATGTTAGCCTCTCTGTGCTTTTATGCATTCTAAACAAAACCACCACATGCCCACTTGAGAAGAGGAACAGGGAGGGAGGGAGGGAGGGAGGGAAGGGGAGAGAGAGAGAGAGAGAGAGAGAGAGAGAGAGAGAGAGAGAGATATTGAGATTTAAATGCACACTCCCATATAACAGTTTTCTAACTGTTCGATTAGGTCATAATGAGAACACAGTTTCATTGGAGCTGGAGAGACGCCTCAGGTCAGAGGTCATACCTATAGCTCTTCTGAGGACTGAGTTTGGTTCCTAGCACTGACTGACTTCAAACTGATCACAACTGCTTGTAAATCCACTTCCAGGAATAGTGGACACCTGCTCTGGCCACAATGGGCACCTGAACTCACAGACACACACCACAAATACATAAATAATAAAAAATAAAAATAACCCAGGCATGGTGGTGTATACTTTAAACCCCAGCACTCCGGAGGCAGAGGCAGGAGGATCTCTGTGAGTTTAAGGCCAGCCTGGTCTAGAGTGAGCTCCAGAACAGCCAGGGGTACATAGAGACCCTATCTCAGAAAGAAAAAAAATGAATAAAGATAAATCCTAATAAAATGCTTTGTTTTATTAGAATACATCATTCAATTGCTATTTGTCTGTTTTATTTTATCCTTTCAATGATAAAGAAAGTCTCATATAGTCCAAGTTGACCTCTAACTCCTTGTGTAGCTGTAGATGACTCTGAACTTCTGATCTTCTTGCCTCTATCTCCTGGGCTTGCAGGAGTATAGCACCACACCTGGGTTACATGATGCTCAAAATAGAACCCAGGGCTTTATACACACTAGGTAAACACTCTACCAACTGCGAAAGATATCCTCAGGTCCAGATTTTAGTGTGTTCTGTTGTTTCTAATGTTTTTACTTGGGAGGTAGAAGTAGATGGTTTCTGTGAGTTTGAGTTCGATGCCAGCCTGGTCTAGGCTACACAGTGAGACCTGATTCATTCATTCATTCATTCATTCATTCACTCATTCACTCATTCACTCATTCATTCATTCATTCATTCTCTCTTTCTATTTTAGACAAGTTCTCTCTATTATTTAGCTCTGGCTGTCTTGGAACCCACTCTGTAGACCAAGCTGGACTTGAACTCTCAGAGATCCACTTGTCTCTGCCTTCCAAGTGCTGGTATTAAAGGTGTGGAACACCACGTGTGGCTGCAAGACCCTGTTTAAAAAAAATGGGTGTGTGTCTGTGCATGCATGTTCCATGGTACATGCGTGGAGGTCAGAGGACAGTTTGCTAGAGTTCCATTGAGTTCCAGGGGTCAAACCTGGGTCAGATTTGGCAGCAAGTACCCATCGAGCCATCTTGCCAGCCTACTATTGGTCTATTTAAGAAATTCAGGTTCTTATTAAATTAGACTAGTGGGATCTGATGAAAGTGCCAGAAACTGCTGACCGGGTTGTCGGGTTATGTCCAGAAATTCAAACAATATGCAAACCTGAGCTTACCACAAAACATGTTTGGGTTTTTTTTTTTGTTGTTGTTGTTGTTTTTTTCATTTTTTGGTTTTTCGAGATAGGGTTTCTCAGTGTAGCTCCTGTCCTGGATCTCGCTCTGTAGACCAGGCTGGCCTCGAACTCACAGAGATCTGCCTGCCTCTGCCTCCCGAGTGCAGGGATTAAAGGCGTGTGCCATCGCCACCTGGCACAAAACATGTTTTTTAAGGCCAAATCCAGATCGAAGAAAAAGATGGCCTCGGCCATATGCTTGCTTCCTCCTCGGGTCCAGACAATCCTGAGGGTGAATCTAATGATTTGCCGAGAAAACTGTGACAGGCCCTGAGATGCTCACCTGGGGTCCCTGGCAAGCCTGCCCCTCAACACTGTCTCAGGGCTGTGTCAGATCCCAGCAGCAGGAAGCCCCGACTTAGCCCTGAAGCTGAAACTTTGGCAGTCAGGGCCCCTGAGCTTTGGTTCATCTGCTAGTCAAGTGTTCAAACCAAGGCCCTGCAGTGATGCCTGGTGCGGCGGGCACCATTTTACAGTTTGACCTGAGGGCAGCTTCTCTCACCTCACACTGACTAAAAAGGAGGCCATCTTCTGGGACCCGGAGAGCCGCAAAGCTTCCAACTTTCCGTGGTGAGCTTTATGCTTCATCGTCTGGTGCCTAAAACAGCAACTGGTAGTCACAGCATCTGCTCAGGTAAAAAGGGCTGCTTCCACGGCTTTAAACATGTACGTGAAAGACCCCACGGGACCCCAGTGTAGCTCCTTAGTGGGGTGCTTGTTCAGCATACTCAAGGCTCTGGTTCAATTCCCAGCATCATGAAAGGATTGTTCAAAGTTAAAATAGACACCTATAGAAAAATCTATGATTTTCTTTTCTTTTCCCTTTTTTCTTTCTTTCTTTCTTTCTTTCTTTCTTTCTTTCTTTCTTTCTTT
>CABHPH010143310.1:6614-21507 GCA_902168325.1 Peromyscus nudipes
GCCTTCCAGTTCTTGTCCCGGATGATGTCGTGGTCACCCAGCTGTCCGATGGACCCGTGCAGGGTTGCAGCTGGTGAGTGGCACACTCAGGTAGGGCTTGGATCTGATGACCCTTGTGCCCTGTGGTTTCCATTGTAGCACATACGCAAAGCCCAGCGATAGAACTTCTGAAATGAGTAGAACAGTATGATGGGAAGTTTGAGAGTTTATGCATGGAAAGATAATAAGAGACCTCACCAAAGATTTCCTGTGTATTTTTATTCTATGAGTGTTTGCTTGCATGTTTATCTGTGCACCACATGTGTGCCTGGTGCCTGTCTGGCCAGATCCCCTGGAACTAGAGCTGCCATGTGGGTGCCGGGAATTGAACCCACATCCTTTGGAAGAACAGCCAGTGCTCTTGACTGCTAAACTATTTCTCTAGCCCCTCTCCCCCTCTTAGAGAATTATGTATTGACTTTATAAGTTGAGGTCAGAACCTGTTTCTCTGCCTACACTAAGTCTTTGGAAGTTTCTCCCCAAAGAGAAACAATGACCATGAAAATCATATACGCCAAATCGGGAGTGGAGGGGGCTCACACGGGTAACATCAGCTGAGGCAGATGGATCTGCAACATCAGGCCAGCCTAGACAACACAGTGAGGTCCTGTCTCAGTAACAATAGCAACATTAAATCATATTCTCCCCAGCCATCCTAAAGGTGGTACTTTTTCTAATGGTAGACTATATTAACCGCTTCCTTTTCCTCCCCCAACCTCTAACTTGGTGTGGGGAGATGTACTAGGGATTCAGCCATTCAACCTAGGGTCTCATGAATGCTAGGTTACACTGCCAAGCTATATCCCCAGTCTTTTTGGTCTTGATTTTGTGATATCTCAATACACCGTCTAGGCTGGTTGCGAAGTTATGATTTCCTCTTAGCCTCCCATGTAGCTGGGGACCTCAGCTTATCTCCCACAATCCCCCTACCTGTTCTGTCTCTGGAATCTTCCATAGATATTAGACTTGGTGCTTGGATTCTAGTTCTACCATCCCTAAAGTATTCTGTCTTTTTACCCAAGCCTTTGGGAAACTTCCCCCAAATGTAGTTTATAACCTGATGTGTTTAGTTGATTTTCCAAAGATTTCGAGGAAAGTCCAAGTCACATAGGAAGGTTTCCTGAAGTTGTCTGATCCCCCAGCAAAGGTCTGAAATGTCAGCTCCCATCAACCGTTTGACCTGTGAGTGAATGTGCCTTTAGATAAATTCCAGTTCTCGGCAGCTGCCCAGTAGAGCACTGATGAGCTGTCCCTGCCACACGTGCCCAAGTGGCAGGTTTAAGAGTCAAAGAAATGTTACTGTTTTCTCCACCAAGTTTTAGGGTAATTTTTATGTCACCAGAGTTTTCACAGTGACACACTTTAAAACCATTTATTCAAGTTATAGTTTATAGATATGCAGAGCTTATATGCAAGGTTTGATCAGTAAGCACAGTAGAGCAGAGAGAGCCAAGTATACAGTGTTAGCTGAGTTGACAGAGATCATCATAGTTTGCTTATAATTTAAATATCACAGGGAGCCATTGTTGTTTTTTAATAATCTCTTTAGAGTAATTGTAATTCATAGAAAGCTGTGTAGAGAAGCCAGTGAATTCTCATAGGCCTGCATCTGGTTTTCCTGTTGTTAACATGTGACATCCACTTATCACAGCTAGTGAACCAACGTTGATACCTGTTTAAATTAAACTCTGTAATTTGCTTGCGTGTTGCTAGGTGCCATGACGTAATAGCATCTACCTCACGACTTAAATAATGGAAATGTGTATTCTCGTAGTACCTGAAGTGGAAGTCTGAGACTGGGTTACCAGCATGGTTTGTTCTGGTGAGGGATTCTTCCTGACTTTCAGATGGTGCCATTTTTTTGGGGGGGGACCCATTTGGCCTTTCCTAAGTGTGTCGTCACTGAAGTGCAAGTTGGCTGATCTCTTCCCCCATCTTTGAGATAGGATGATGGAACCCAAGCTGGTCTCAAGCTTCTGATGTTGAAGATGATCTTAAACTTGTGAGACTCCTGCGCCCTGGTGCCGGGATGACGGGATGCACCAGAACACTTAGTTTAGACTGTATTGGACATTGAACCCAGGGCTTTGTGCATGCTTGGAAAGCATGCTACCATCTGGTTCACATCCCCAGGTTCTTCACATAAGGACTAATAAGAAGTCCAGTTGGGCCAGGGCCCCAGCCTTACGAGCCCATTTACCTTCCAAATGCTGTTACACTGGAAGCTGGGGCTTCAGCACGTGACTTTCAGGAGGACACAAACCTTGTGTGTAAGAGTCTCTTTTAGGTCTCCATATTACACTGAGTCATGTTTCCTTAGGCACCGTCATGCTGTGACAATTCCTCAGGCTTCTGTTGTCTTGATGAACCTGACAACATTTTGTAGACCATCCCTCATGTGGTGTTTGTCTAAAGTTTTGCCTCATGATTAGTCTGGGCTTCTGGGTGTTTGGGGAGAAGACCAGAAAGATAGTGTCTCTTTGATCTGTCATGTGGGTTTATTCTGAGCCACTACTCCCTGCTGATGTTGGCTTTGATCACCTGGCTGAGGGAGTCTGTCTGATTTCCCCACTGGGGAGTTGCCTTTTATTACTCCATATGCACTCATTAGAAGCCATTCTGAGCAGCCCATGTATAGGTTAAACTGCTGGATGTCCACGTCTCTGGTTTATGATTGTATTTTTCTTTTTTTTTTAAAGATTTATTTATTTATTATGTATACAGAAGAGGGTGCCAGATCTCATTGCAGATGGTTGTGAGTCACCATGTGGGTGCTGGGAATTGAACTCGGGACCTCTGGAAGAGCATTCAGTGTTCTTAACCTCTGAGCCATCTCTCCAGCCCCTGTATGTTTCTTTATTTCATTTTTTGTTGCTTTATTTGCTTGTTTGAGACGTATCTCATGGCCTTGGATTCCTGATGCTCCTGCCTCCAGCTCTTAAGTGGTTAATATCTTTTTATAAAAATTGTGTTGATGGAGGCTGGATAGATGAATCAGGCCAGAAGCACCCGATGCAGAGGGACCTGGATTCCATTGTCAGCACCCACATGGCAGCTCACACCCATTTGCAACTCTGTCTCGGGGATCCTACATCTCTTCTGGACTCTATTGGCACTGCATATGTGTGGTACATATAGGCATATATACATACATATAGGCAGTCAAAACACCCATACACGTAAAATAATTTTGCTGTTGTTGTAGTTGGGGCTGGAGAGAGAGGTCAGTGGTTAAGAGCACTTATTGTTCTTGGCAGCTTACAAGTGCCTGTAACTCCAGGTTCAGGAGATCCAGTGCCCTCTTCTGGCCCTTGCGGGCATTGGCACACATGGCACACTCATACAGCCTTACACATATACACATGAATAAAATAAAAAAAATCTTTTAAAGTGTGTGGATGGCAAGAGTGGAATTGTGGGGAGCAGTTGGGGTGTGGTTGCTGTAGTCTGAGACTAGATGAGTACAGTGCATGACTCTGAGAAGTGACCTCACTAGACATACACTTGAAGGAAGAGCTGGTGTGACTCACTGATGGATTGAACTCCAGAAAAGCACAATCGAGGATGCTGTTTACACCCAGGTTCTCAGCCTAAGTGGCTGGGCTAGGGACGGGGAGGGGCTAGAGGGGGGTGGCTTGGGTGCGTAGGAAGTAGTCAGTATGAAAGTGGTCCCCTTTGGCTCTTTTTAAGTTTCAGATGTGTGTTACCCTTTGAAGATGTGACTCTGGGGTCAGGGTGTGTGGTAGGGCTCAAGATTGAATTTAGGGGTTACACATTTTATCTTTAAATAATTCCATTGTGCTTTCAGAGAAAGACTTTGGTTTCATGGAATAAAGAATTTGTGCTAATTTGATTAGAATCATGAGAAAGACTAAAATCTAACAACTTTTTTCTTTTCCTTCTGAGAACAATACAAATAAAAATAAGAAAAAAAAATTCGGGCAACTTTGGGTCTGCATCAATGGACTTTCCGACTACAAGTCCAGCTAATAGAACCAGCTGAGCAGGGGGGCATTTAGAGTCTGATGAAGATGTCTCAAAGGTGTTGGGAAAATTCACTTTTTATCCAAGGAAATGTATGCACACGTTCCTGAGCTCCAAAGACCGACAGTGGGGTGGTTTGAAAGAAAATGGCCCCCAAAGGGCGTGGCACTATTAGTGGGCTTGTTGGAGTAGGTGTGGCCTTGTTGGAGGAAGTGTGTCACTGTGAAGGCGGGCCTTGAGGTCTCACATATACTCAAGATACCGCCCAGTGTCACAGAGCACCTCCTGTTTCCTTCTGATCAAGATTTGGCCAACACCACTTCTGCCTGCACGCCGCCATGCTCCCTGTCATGATGATAATGGACTGAACCTCTGAAACTGTAAGCCTCCACCTCAATGAAATGTTTTCCTTATAAGAATGGTCATGGTCATGGTGTCTCTTCACAGCATAGAAACCCTGAGACAGCGAGTGTATGGGTTATCACATTTTCTCTCTCCTAGAGGGACAGCGGTAAAGAATGGGAGGCCTGTGAGCAAGCTACATTTTGATGTTGCTTTGCCTGGGTGGAAGCTTATTTCCTTGACCCTTAACCCCCTTCCACAGAGTTTCTGTGAATTCAGCTATTTTAGACACCTACTTTTGCCAGGGTCTGGGAACCCCACAGTTTTTGTCTGCTCTTTGTGCTGAAAACCAAAGCTAGGCGAGTAAGAGACCACCTGAGAGACTTGTTCTATTATTATTATTATTATTATTATTATTATTATTATTATTATTATTATTATTTGAGACAGGGCCACTTTGTATTCTTGGCTGTCCTGGAACTCACTCTGTAGCCCAGGCTTGCCTTGAACTCACAGAGATCTGCCTGCCTCTGCCTCCCTAGTGCTGGATTAAAGGCGTCTGTCACTGTGCCCACTTTGGGAAAGACTTGTTGATATCTAATGTTGCAACAGGAGGCGGGGTGGGGTGGATGGGTAGATGGACAGTGCACAGGAGAGAACATTCCCAGGGTCTCTGTTACTTGCTCGAAAGGGTTGGGGCTTCTGGTTTTTCCAGTCACAGCCTTCATGATCCTCCCAATCATAAACCCTGGATATATGTCTTGACCTGGATGAGTAGAGCCACAGTGTGTGCAGGTGAAAATGGACAGGTTCCTGAGGCTTCTTATGCCTAAGTCAGAATCCCTCAGAGCCAGTGCGAGCCATCTGGAGCAGCTGTGGCTGGAGCGAAGCCTCCTGAAGCAGAAGTCATGATGCAGTGGTTTTTGCAGCTGGAGTAGAAGTTCTCAGGTCTTCTGTGAAGTGTTCAAAGCAGCCGGGTTGCCATGACAGTCTGGCCAGTTGGTCACCAAGTAGCTTGCTTGATTGACAGCTCTTCTCAAGTCAGCTGAGCACAAGGTTAAGAGTGACAGCTTCCTCTCAACTGTCAAAGAACTCATCCTTGTCTTTGAGCATTGAAGAGAGAAACACCTCACAGGTGTGGGCAGTAAAGGCCCAACATTCTCAGTAGAATTTAACCATGTTTAGCTCCTAGCCAGATACTCTGAGAGGGGTACCCCCATCTACCTTGTCATGGTGACTTTCAGAATTAGGAAATTAATGGGCTGTTTCCTCACATCTTCAGACTTCATTGAATAGCACCAATTATTCCACCAAGGCCTCTTAAGCGTCAAACTCTAGTTTGTACTTAGGACTTGTTTTTATTTTCTTTGCAGATTTCAGATTCCTGAAACCATGATGTTAGCATGCCAGAGGTTGTTCAGCCAGAGAGCTGGAGCAAGGATTTGTGCTCATGGCCCCGTAGGTGTCCTGAGCTGGCCGCTTTAGACACTTGTCAGCCCACCGTGATGTAATGGATGGCATTTATGTGAGACACTCCTACTGTGTACACGGTATCGTGTGTGGGTCTCAGCAGAAGCATCTCTGAGGACTGCGTTTTTCTTAGAAACACAAGGCAGAAGGTTATGTGTGAAGGATAATCTCTATCAAAGTAAAATGTTTGCAAACTCGACCATTTTCGCTTTCATTAGTATGGATTTTGCGCCATGCATCTGAAAACTGAGCTAGTTTTCCATGGTTGATAATCGCTGCCTTTGACCGCACAATTACGGGGCGCTCCTTATTAGCCATGCAGGATGGTTTAATTTTCACCTTGGAGTTGGTGTGACTCCTTGATGGTGTGAGTCTGGAGTCTGGGATGCAGATGGACTTCCATCTGTGGCTTTCACCCTAGCCCTGGAGCAGGCAGCCCCGGGACAAGTCTGGGTACAGAGGTTTGCAGCTCCAATGTCTTGCCTTCTCGGTGTTCCTTCCTTGGGAGGGTCTGTGTAGCTCTCCCCAGATGTGAGACAGTGTTGATTGCTTGCTATCACTTGGCCACATGTTGCTGTGTGCTTTGGAAGTCAAATGCCTGTGACTTATAATAACGCTTGAGCTCATGCTTAATTTACCTTTTAGCAATAGCAAGAAGAAATTCCATTTACATTGGCAGACACCCCCCCACCCCCCATCCCTAGCTTTGGAACAGTGTGTTGCTCTGCATAAGAGAACAGAAAACGTGAGATTGCAACTGTTTACCAACACATCTGCTCGCTGATGCTGTGCCAAGAATAGGTGCTAGGAGATACAGTATATGAAAGAGAGAAATTCCCCCTCTTGGCTGTTGGATCTCTGAGTTCAAGGCCAGCCTATTCTACATAGTGAGTGCCAGGCAAGTCAGAACTACACAGTGAGACCTTGCCTCAAGAAACCAAAACAAAACAAAAAATCCCACCCTCATGAATGTATATTATAATGACAATTTTAATGATTTACTATAAGATTATTAACAGTGCAGCATTAAGAGGCAAAGTAACCAGTTTTGACTTTGCAAGGCAGGGAGGTGGGGGCAGTGTCTGCAAACTTTAAAATTAACAAAGAAAAAGAAATTAAAGCCGGGCGTTGGTGGCGCATGCCTTTAATCCCAGCACTCGGGAGGCAGAGCCAGGCGGATCTCTGTGAGTTCGAGGCCAGCCTGGGCTACCAAGTGAGCTCCAGGAAAGGCGCAAAGCTACACAGAGAAACCCTGTCTCGAAAAACCAAAAAAAAAAAAAAAAAAAAAAAAGTTGATGCTTGTCATAGGTGTCCACCCATCAAACTTATTACCACATTAAAGATAATAAGTCTCGGTCTTCAAACTTTCTTGTGTCTATTGGGACTGTCTCCTCCCCTTCTGCTGCTATAGATCAGTTAGTGTGTTCTAGAAATTTGTGTAAATTGAATCATAAAGTAGCCACTCTTAAGAATGTCTTCTTTTTGTATGTTTATTGTGTGTGTGTGTGTGTATGAGCCTGCTCATGTGTGGGTACATGTGTGCCACAATGTGTTTGTGGAGATCAGAAGGTAACCTGTGGGAGTTGGTTCTCTCTTCCCCCAATGTGGGTTCTGGGGATGGAACTCAGGCCATCAGACTTGGCGACAAGTTCCTTTACCTGCCAAGCCATTCACAAGCCTTTAAAAAACTTCTTTCAGTCAACCTAATCATTTTGAGACTCACAGTGGTGTTATGTATGGGTCACCAGTTCATTCCTTTCTCCTGCTAAGATGTCACACTTCTTTTCTGGTCACATTTTTGGAGGACTTCTCTTCGGCAGGTCTTATTTGTAATCATTGGAGAAACAAACATTTATATGCAAACCCACCCACACTAGCTCTTTTATGAACAGAGGCTTCCTTTGCGGCTCTTCATCCCTGTTTTCCAGCTGACAGGTGAGCTGCTGGTGTGCTCGTTTGCTGGACCCGGTGTGGCAGTGCCGTGGCAGGTTGGAAGGAAGCAGACCCGCTCTTTCTCATCAGCGTTCTCTGTGATGCTTGTTTTGACTTGGGGTTCATAGTCGAAAGGTGGGGAATGACAACCTTTTAGCTTCCCAGGAGAGTGTAAGTAAATCCTTCGTTAGTTCACAGGGATCTCATAGAGTTGGTTGAGGCTTTGAGAATGAGATACGCCCTCATTAATCTGTTGGGTAGATGATATCGCCTTTAATCTCTGGAATCTTGATTCAGTCACTTGCTTTCCGCTTCTGTTCTGTTCTTTACAAAGACTGATTGCTTTTTGGTTTCTATCACATGATCAGAGAAGAGATACAGAGACTTGTCTGTTAATGACCTGAGGAGGAGTGTGGGTACTAGGGAATCAAACCCAGGTCCTCTGGAAGAGCAGCCAGTGTTCTTAGCCACCGAGCTGTCTCTCCCCAGTCCAGCTGTTTTGAAGGACAGACATCTGCTCTAGCACGGATGAGTTTATTGACTGCCTAGGTCTGGCCTCACACCTCCCTGTGCCCATCTCATGCTCCATGTAAGGCACAGGCCGGCCCTGGGAGAGCAGGTTCTTCGCCCAGCAAAGCCAGTGTGTCTGGTGAATGCGGGATTAGGATGGGTAGGATGGGTAGTTGACATACACTTGGGAGGTAGGAAGCAGTCCCAGGAGCAATTGTCATAGCCTCTTTCGTTCTCTGCTCCCTTTCTGACCGGTCAGTTCTGCGATGCAGGGCCAACCAGGCCGAGGCATGGTGTGTGTCTACTGTGCCTGTATGGAGGAACTTGCTGTGCGCTGACCAGCTGCGCCTTTTGGCTTTTCCCATTCTTTTCAGGTTTCTAATTCTGAAGCAACTGATAAGAGTTTTATGACCGTAAGAACCACAGGAGAGAACGATGTACCGTTGTGTTCTTAACAGCCCAGTTAACTGTGCTGTGAACTATGAGCCTACTCCTGCGGCCTGACCCCTCTCACTTCCTTCAGTAAATTGTGTGTGGAGCAGGAAGAAAGGAGGGGAGGCTGGTTTGGTGGTGTGGTGAGCAAGAGTGGGGTGTAGGTGTGGCAAAGGACTGCTCTGGGTGTGTTCAGTTTGAACTTTGTGTAGACTGTTGGTGTAGCCTACTCTGACAGCTCATGAAAAGGCTTCCCTCGGACAGGGGAAGAGCCCTTGTTCTTGCAGGGGACCTGGGCTTGACTCACAACCATCCTTAACACCAGTCCAGGTGATCAGTTGCCTTCTTCTGACCTCGGCAGGCACCAGGCATCATGTGGTGCGCACACATGTATGCAAGCACACCCTCATACACATAAAATAAAATGAGTTATCTCAACAGAAATTTAAAAATTGTATTCACTAGTGTTTCTGTGTGTATTATGTGCATTTATGAGGGCAGGCTTGGGGGCCATGTGACCCATGGGGGTGGCATGTGACCACAGTGTGCACATAGAAGTCAGGGATGTGGAGTGAGTTCTTTCCAGCCCTGGGATTCACTGCCATGTCTGGCTTTTTATGTGGCTACTGGAGATCTCCATCATTTCAGCTTTAAAAAAAAATGAACTCTGCTGTCTGAAAGGGAAAGTCCATTTTATATTTCCTGGAAGTCTAATGGGTCTTCATTAATTTAAAATCAGGTTTTTTTTTTCTTTTTTATAAAAGCCCATTGGCATTTATTGGCTGGATTTAAATTTAACGATTAATGTGGGAGAAATTAATATCTTCATAATACTGGGTCTCCCTGTCTGGGAAGAGTGTCTTTTTTGCATATTCATGCATTAAAAAATCTCTTCCTATAGCATTTAAAATTTTGCCTATGTAGGTTTGTCTATTTATGTTAAGATTGTGTTTACGATTTCTTGTTACCATTGCATGTGAGACTCTGGGTTTCGATCATGTTTTCTCTTTGGCTATTATGACATGAAAGCCGTTGGTTTCTGCCCTGAATCTGAGTGAGGTTAGTGACTTGTCTAAGAGCCGTTGTTGTTGATGGCGGCTGGATGCCAGCACCGCCACGCTGCCTGCTTACCTTCTTCCCCGTGTTGCCCTGGAACTGATCTTCTCCATAACTCCATACAACACCCAGAGACAATTACACATTAACCAGCATGAGTTAGTGAAATGCCATCCTGTAACTGATCTTCTCCATAACTCCATACAACACCCAGAGACAATTACACGTTCACCAGCACGAGTTAGCGTAATGTCGTCAGGGTGATATTTAATAAAAGCTTCATGGAGCAGCTAATTATTTTCTATTACTTCCTGTTTCCTCCAATCATTTGTAAGTTTGAAATTGTTGAATGTGACACTTTGATTCTGGGTCTATGTGGAGCTCCCTCCCTCTTGTATTTGTGTAGTCATAGTATATTCTTAGTGACACTGAATCTGGTACTTGTTTGTGATACACACACACACACACACACATCATATGATATATGATAGGACTGTCATTTAGTAATATGGAAAGCTAGAAATGTGAAAGCAAGTCTAACAATCAGGTTTTTTTTAACTATTCTTTGGTAATTTCATACATTTATATAATGTATTCAGATCAAGAAATTTGAAAGCCAGTCTGATGTTGAATTTTTATTATTCTTTTAGATCTATTATTTCTTTTTGCTATTCTGGAGTTATAGGTGGTTGTGAGCCACCCGACATTTCTGCTGGGATCCGAATTCAGGTCCTCTAGAAGATCAGCAAGCACTCTTAACTGCTGGGCCATCTCTCTGGCTCTATTCTTTCTTTTCTTTTCTATTTCCTTAGAACTTAAAGAAAAACTTTTTAGTGACTCTTAATGTTGACCTGCCGTCAAAGAAGTAATAAATTACTAGTCAACATTTTATATTCCTAAGACACAGTATAGAGTTCAGTTATGACTTTAAGAAAACTATATATTGGTATTTTACAGTTTAGAAGTTGTGGGCTAGGTGTGGTGGCGCACACCTTCAATCCCAGCACTCGGGAGGCAGAGGCAGGTGGATCTCTGTGAGTTCAAGGCCAGCCTGCTCTACATAGAACTTGTCAGAACAACCAGGACTACACAGAAAAACCTTGTCTCAAAAAACAAAACAAAAGAAAAAAAAGTTGTAACAAAACCCCGAAAGACCCACTTTTCCTTAGCAGATTAGTATCTACATGAACTTGACAAAGCCAAGGGGTGTGGAAATGGTATTCTCCAAATGGCATGTGGTGATTGGCCTGTGGTGGAAAACCATACTGTGGTTTTCAGGTTTCTCAGTAATTCCCCTCTGGGAAGATGCTGAGGCTTAATTTGTATCCTTTCAGAAGACGATAGTGTCTTTTCCTCAGCAAGAAAATCTTAATGTTTCCTCCGCACCGGTGTGGAGAATACAGACACATGCGCACATTTGTACCCTTGGTGTTGGGGAGCCACCAAGAAGAGCACTTGTCTCCAGGAAGATGTCTCAGAGGTGACTCTGGAGCTGGGTGTTAGGTGTCTGAAAGGAGGCTGAGAAATTCTGAGTGTCTGTCACTCAGAGGGTCCAGGGTCCTAACAGTGAGACTCCCCACTGGCAAGACAGTGTCACAGCCTCACTCAGCTCCTGTTTGTGGGGTTAGCGAGAGAAGTCGGGATGGTGACCGCACAGTCCTGCTCTCTAGAAGCTTGCCTGTGAGCCAGGAGGATTCTGGGAGAAGCACAGTGTGTTTGCAGAGGTGGTTTTAAAGACTTGGGGACATGAGACTGTGTCTGCATGGAAGGGTAAGGGTACTGATGACCTTCCTGCCTGTGGGGGTTGGAGGTAGAGTGACACCCCCAGGTACCTTCCCGGGGTGACAGCAGTACTGTCTTCCACTGCACTTCCGATTTTAAGATTTTATATGTTCAACGTGCATAGTAAACTTAAGTGTATGTGCCTAACATAATTTAATACTGTCAGTTCCACGGCTTGGCCTGATGGCTTAACTACATATCTAAAATAACATTTTGAGTTTATTTCTTAGGACAGACTCATGGCCGCTTAGATATAGCAGGTATAGATATTTCCCCCCTGAGACAGGATTTCTCTTTGTAGCTCTGGCTGTCCTGGAACTCACTCTAGACCAGGCTGGCTTTGAACTCACAGAGATCCACCTGCCTCTGCCTCCCAAGTGCTGGGATTAAAGGCGTGCGCCACCACTGCCGGGCTAGAGTTTTCTTTTTTCTTTTCTTTTCTTTTTTTGTTGTCGTGAATACAAGCCCCACACAGTAAAGGGTAAATGACTTGAACAGTAGAGGCAGCCGGCTGTTTACCAAGTCTGGTTCCTCTTGTCTTGGTTGTCTTCTTGTTCAACTGTAGCTTGAACACATTTCCCAGCTTGCCTTGGTGGATTATTGTCAACTTGGTCTCTAAGTATCAGCTCCAGGGATCTGTGGCACAGCTTCAGTCCAGGGCTCTGTAGAAACAAGTGACCATCTCCCATGCTCTGTGGATCCCTCCTGATGCTACAGTGATGAGGTTCTGGATGGCGGAGCCACAGAGCAGCAGGAGCCAGGCTCCTTAAATGTCAGCAAGGCAGAGCGGCCATGGGCTGTTATGTGACCCTCTGTCTTGTTGCAGCTGTTACAAACTGGTACTCTAGCACCAGTGTAGCCTTAACTAATACATAAAGTTAATAAAATAGGACCAGTGCCCGCTATATCTCTCCTTACTGTAACCTGCTTCCTCCTGCCAGAGAAGCACTTAGGTCACTTCAGTGATAATCACCTTCCTGTTTGTTCGTTTGATCCCTTTTGTGGATAGCCTCAGCCAGTGTGGATTATTGCTTGCTTTTGGGGACCTTTAATGAAACATGGTTATGTGTTTGTATATGTATGTATTCTGAGTGGGTTCAGGAGCCGTGTGTCTGCTCTTGTCCAGCAGTATATGTTGAGTTCAGTGCGTGTTCCTGCAAAAGGCTGTTTATGCTGTTCCTTCCGTTATTCTGTCTAGTTTCCCATTGGGTGAATGTAGCACAGTACGCTTGGCCATTGTATATATATAATATTGTATATGTATATAATATATATTCACTGCCGGCGTTCTACCCGTAAGGAGTGGAGTGGCTGGCTGTAGGTAGACTGTCCTTAAATCAAGTTGATGTTGGCCATGTGTGAGAAATCCCATTACTCAGACATTGAAGTCTTCACTTGGTATTGCCAGACTTTGAAGTCTGGCTTATGTGGTGGGTGGGTAATGGTGTCTTATTTAGGGCTTAGCTAGTATGGACTCCTGAAGATTCTTTTTATCTGGGCTCCATCATTTCTGCTTGAATATGAGGTTGAGTCAAAGCACACTGTTGGCAGGAAAGAACATTTGTTTTACAGTTAGCTGCACATGAATTTTACCTGGAGAAGTTATAAAAAAAATTCAGTCCCATTTCAAACCCAGGAATATCCAAGAGTCTCTCTGTGACTTTCCAGCGGATGATTCTGCACTAGCTGTACCGGATAGAGCTGAGCACAGCTTTCCCAAAGCTGAAGATGTTCTGTCTTGGGAGCCTGGGGAGCACCCTTGACCTTTGGCCCTTGGCTGTCTGCCTGGTTCCTTTTCTTTCTTCTCACCAGTGTAGAGTCTTACAAATACTGTTCATGTGGAGGGACTGAGATGGTGTATCATACAAAACCCCTCATATTATTACAAAGTAACATTAGAACAGGGCATCTCATTGAAATCAGTGGCCTCGGTGATCTTCTCTTTAACAAGCATGCTCAAAACATTATTTCAGTGTGTTCTGTATACAGTTATTACTGCTCTTTTGGAACTGGATCTCTTATGTTGCCCAAGCTAGGGTTGAACTCCTGGGATTCAAGCAATCCTCCTGCCCGAATCTCCCAAGTGCTAGAACTATAGGCATATGGTGCTATTCCTGGTTATAGAATTATTAATTATATATTTTGCATTAAAGAAATTGCTCATACTAAGCCTTTGAAGTCTGGTGCATATTTGCACTTAAGACCCACCTCAGTTCAGAGAGTAGCCACAGATAAGCACTCATGGCCACGTGTGGCTCCTGGCTATCAAAGTGAATGATGTAAGCATGCTAGGAAATTGCTGTGGTGAGTGCATTGTTTGCTATGAATTTTGAACACCCAAGAACCCCCCCCCATTCTAGTAAATGAACTTTAAAGCTCAAAAAGAGCAAATGCAGCCTGTTGTTCAAACAGAATGTGACTATGTGCATATTATCACACACACACACACACACACACACACACACACACACACTCTAAAGCCTGTGCACCTTTAGTCGATGAGAAAATGGAGAAAGGTTCATTTTGGGAACCCAGTGGTAGAAGCACATCCTGAATTTTCCATGTTTGCTGTTTTCTTTAAGTGGAGATGCCACTGACCATCAAGGAAAACTGGAGTTGTGAATGCCATAGGATGTTCTACTTAGAATCGGGCTACTGGCTCTGGGAGCGTTAAGACGGTTCAAATAGGAAACAGATAAACATACTAATGCCCAAAGTACAACACTCAGATTTCTGGTTTCTCTCACTCAGCAACTTATTTTCTGCTTCATCGACTATTTTCTGGTTTTCCTTTTAAAAACAACTCAAGACATGCACAGATGCACATCACACATTCAGGTATTGCAGTTCTCTGTGTGATATCAAAAGCTAAAGACCACATGTGCCGTGGAGGAAACCAGCTGTTACGGAGGAGCCACAGATGCAGATAAAAAGCCAGCCACAGACTGACAGATGCTGTCTGCAAAACAGCCGATTCAGATGAAGAAAAAAAGCCACCAGGAAAATCAAACCCACTAGAAAAATAGGAAGAGGATATCAAGTGGAAGCTTAGTGTTCAACAGACCTATGAAAAAAATGACAGCCTTAAAAAGTAGTGAGATAAAAATCTTCCATTTTCTAACTTGGTGAAAATGCAAAGTCTGCCGGTACCAAATGTTGCCAGGCGTGTGGAGCGGGGGCACTCGATTGCTGAGTGGGCGCCTGAGCAGGCCTGAGCTGCTCAGGAGAGCGATTGGGCCGTATGTAGTTCAGTGGAAGACACTTCAATTGGGCCGTATGTAGTTCAGTGGAAGACACTTCAATTGGGCCGTTTGTAGTTCAGTGGAAGACACTTCAGTTGGGCCGT